>VMDO01006997.1:0-95006 GCA_007922755.1 Pedetes capensis | reverse complement strand
TCTCTCTCTCTCTCTCTCTCTCTCTCTCTCCCTTTCTCTCTCTCTCTCTCCACTCTCCCCTTCCCTCCCTCCCTCTCCCTCTCTCTCAATTCTCCTCCTTCATATAGCTCAGCCACCATGCTGGGAGGAAGCACAGGCCAGCTGGAGAAGCCATGTGTACATGTTCCAGATGACAGCACCAGGAAGTGTCTCAACAGCAGCCACCATCCACCACCAGACAAGTGACTGAGTGAGCCTTCAGATAAGTTCAGTCACCAGCCTTCAAGTTGCCCCAGCTGATGCCAAGTAGAGCAGACAATCTGTCCCTAAGGAGCCCTGCCCAATTTGTAGAGTTGTGAGCAAAACAGAAGTTGTCATTATTTCAAACCACTAAGTTTGGGAAGTAGTAGGGCTGCCATAGTAACTGAAACAGCATGCAAACGCTTCCTTCTGCTTTCTTAGCAATACCATTGTAACTCCATAACAGCTAAGCTTTACCGCCTGCTGTAGAGTTTTCCCAAGTGTTTGTTGAGCACCTTTTCAGGTGCATGGCTTTACAGGGGAGAAAGTTGGGCAGAGAAAGGCAGAGCCATTTGTCCGCAGTCATACCACCTTCCCCACAAGGGCGAGACAGGTCCTGTGGGGTTACAGGAGGTTTTAGAGGCCCACAGGTTTTGAATGCCAGCTCCCCAACCTTTAGCTTCCTGCCCCTGGACAAGTCATCAACCTCTCCAGATCTCAGTTCTCTCATTTGTGAAATGCAGATCTGAATGGTATGATCGTACAGAATCTTCGCCAAATGCCAAAGTCAGGCGTAGCGCCAGCCCTCCATAAACACTAGCTCTTTAGCCTCATGGCTCCCGTGGCACAGTGCCTTTGACAGAGGTAACACTCCATGACTATGTGAACAAACGAATAAATAGGTGTCTAGAGCTCCCACGTAGCCCCTCCCCACTCCTCCCGTGACATCACACTGCCTCTTAGGACCGGGAGCAGGCTTGATTTTGCTTGGCAAAGTCTGAACAGAAACTGTATGCTGGCTTGGCCCAGAATGGAAAAGTGAGATTTTTTTTTCCCTATGCTTCTATGAGTCTCTCATTGATAGAAGCACTTAAAAATTCAGAATTCCAGCACCCAACCATGCACAGAGAGACACACTGGTGCCATCCCACAGTGGTCATAAATCAGGGCTGGGACGCTCACCCTTGAGGATTCTGCCCCACCTCAAGCTGAGCTCTTGCCCTGGAGGCTGAGGCTTGATGGTTTCCAGAACCTCCTTCACCCCGCACCCAACCCCACCGTGGACCTGCTGCTTTCCCAGCCCCGCCGAGCTGACTAGCTGCTCTCCACCAAAAACAAGAGACAGAAATCATTTTCTTCCTGGCCATGCTGGGTGCCGCAAGCCGGGGCTGGCTGGACTCTGTCAAACAAACAATGTCTGTAGCCTGAATTAATACCACGATAGACCCAATTCCCTGACAGGCGTGTTAAATGTGATTAAAGCTGCAGAGCATTCCCTGCATACCCATCTGCTGTGCGGAGGAACCCACAGCTGTTCTGATTTCCAACATACAGTTTCTTGTCAGTTGTTTCAAATTCATTTCATCTTGTGCATAATCGGGGCCCTCATGCCCCATCCCTCGCAGGGCCGGCCTTGGCCAGCCTCTCTAAGCCGTCACTGATAGCCACATGCCTCGCGCAGAGGGTCTGCAGAGGCATGTGTGAGCTCTGGCTGGTGCAAAAATGTGTGATCACAGGGAAAGCTTAGCGCTTTAGCGGCTGGAATGAATCTCTTGGATCCTAAGCTGTGGTGACGCCGCCACCTGTGGCTGTGGGGGCTTTTGCTATGGAGTGAGGGCAAAGAACAGGGCCAAAACACTTTTGATGTGATAGAGAGCTGTCCCTGAGATGCCCACCAGCTACCATAGAAAGAGCTACCATAGAAATAGACTCTGAAAGCTCTGGAAGGCGAGTGCAGGCACCATTAGGGGCTTCTGGGAAAAGACAGGGCAAGGAACAGAGATGGTGCTCTGCTAGAGAAGGAATCCACAGATGTCACTGCATCCTTGAGGCCAGAGGGCACAGATAAGGTAGAGGTCAGCTGGGTTCAGGTGAACTATGCCAGCCAGCATGGCCACTTACAGCATCTTCAGGAGAGTTTTTAAAAAGCAGCCTCGCAAGGGGCTGCAGCCCTGCACCAGGATGTGCAGCCTAGCAAGTTGAACGTGAGCTGGATTTCAGCCCCGCTTAGCCCTTTGACAAAGGGTCCTTGCACAGTGAACAGCACATACACCAACCCTGGGTAAAGGAACATTTCAGGGGAGCATAGAGAGATCATTATCAGAAGCAAAGACAAAAAAAAACAAAAAAGAGTGGAAAAAAATAAGCAACCAAAAGGCAGCAAGGTTAGCATATCACTGTGGAAAACCCAGGGAAGAGAACAAGGGCCAACAAAGGAACATAGAAATGGAGCAAGAAATGGATTTGAAAAGGAAGTTCAGGAAAGGCTTCCAGAGGCAGATGACGTTTGAGATGAAGAGGAGAAGGGACCCAAAGACCTCAAACCATTGGAGAAGGATGAGCAAATGAATGGCAATGGGGAAATTGTTATTATTGTTGTTGTTAGGTGCTGTCAAGTCAGTGTACAACTCATAGCAACCCTATGTATAACAGGTGAAACACTATTGTCAGTGCTTCTCTGCTATTCATAGAGTTTTTAATGGCAGATTGATTTTTTAGAGGGATTGGGTTGCCAGGTCCTTCTCCCAAACCTATAGTATCTGATATTGCCAGGCAATCTTCCATCCAAGTACTAACCAGGCCCGACCCCGCTTAGATTCCAAGATCTGATGGGATTGGACACCACAGTGCTATGGCTGCAGGCAATGGGGAGGAGATTAGGGTCATAAAATGAGGCAGCTCATGATTGAGTGGGTAGATGTGAGAGATGAGGCTAAAGACATCTGGGGACATGTTTTAGAGGATGTGGGGTAACAATTATGGAGCATCTTAAATAACAAAATGGGGTTTTGAAGGGGGTTTGATGCTCAAAAAGAGCCACTGGCCATTTTTTACATGATCTGTGATCAAAGAATGCCAAGAAAAGTGATCCATGGGAGAAAGAACTGAAGAGGAACAAAGTAGTACCAAACAGGAGACAGGTGCTATGTCCTAGGTGGGGAAAATGGAGCCGTGGATGGGGGCAATAGCATAGGAAGGAAAACTAGGACTCATTTGAAACATGGAGACCAGTAAGAATGTGGACCAGTAAGAAGAAGTGGGAAATTGGGTCAACTCCTTGAAATCTGTTTGACTGAAGTCCTGCCAGCCTGTGCTGGGCTCCCAAATGCAAAGCTGTGGTGTTATGATTCTCCTCACACAATTTCAATATAGCCGAGGGTGCTAATGCCAGGCTGGAGGCAGCTGATCAAAATGTGACCCACTGGGAAGAGGAAACTGGCCATGGGCATCTAATTCTTAGAGGGATGATATCTTCCTGAAGAATGATGCAATGGGAGTTGTGGAAATCAGTTGTCACACTGGTTTGTTATTACAGAGCCAATCCCTTTCATGGGAAACTTTAGTCCATTAATAGCCTCTTAGTTTTAAATGCAAGATTTTTATCTGGTTAGAGAGAAATGTGGGAGAGGGAAACAAAGAAGAGAGAGGGAGAGGAGGTGAAGGTAGTCACATACAACCTTTTTTGAGTCCTCGGTCTATGTAAGAAAAACATAAAAACTTAATAAACAGTTCAGGATCTCGGAAACAAATGTATTGATTCTCCCATAGCTCCCTGTTTTAGTCTGTTTTCTGTTGCTATAATGAAGTACTCGAGGCTGGATAGTTTATAAAGAAAAGAGGGGTATTTAACTCACAGTTTTAGAATCAGGAACTCCAAGCAGCCTGGTGCCACATCTAGTGAGCCCTACCCTTCAGCTACACCACACCATGGTGAATAGCATCATGGTGCGAGCATGTGTAAGAAGGAAAGATCACGTGGTGAGACAGAAAGCCTGAGACTGAAAAGGGGCCAGGCTTGCTCTTTTATAACAACTCACTCTCCAGGGACTAACCAGGACTCCACAAGAACTGATTAATCTCTTCTAAGGATGATACCATCAAAGACCCAATCACTTTGTACTAGGTGCCTCCACATACACACCTTTTAAAGGTATCAATATAGTCACACTGTGGACTACGCTTCCAACACGTGAATCCTTGGGGGAAATGTTCAGACTATACCCAAATCAAAGCATCTCCTGGATTTATTTGCTAAGGCCGCTATAACAAAATACAACAAACTGGAAAGCTTCAAGCAACAGAAATGTATTGTCTCACAGTTTTGGAGGCCAGAGGTTCAACATCAAGGTATTATCAGAGTCATGCTCTCTCTGAAACCTCTAAAGGAATCCTTCCTTACCTTCCCAGCTTCTGGTGGTTTGCTGGCAATTGTGGACATTCCTTGATGCATTACATCAATCTCAGTCTTAGTCATTATGTTGCAGTCTCCTGGGGATCTAAACTCTTAACTCTTCCTATAAGGACACAAATCATATTGAATTAGGTCTCATCCCATTCTGATATGACCTCTCATTAACTACTTGCATCTAGAGTGACTTTATTTCCAAATAAAGGCACACTCTAAGGTCCTGGGGCTTAAGGCTTCAACACATCTTTTTTTTTTTGAGGACACAATTCTATCCATAAGGCTCCAACATATCCCTATTTCCTCTCCTACAAAGGTAAGCTTGGCTCCCAAAGGCAGCCTCATCTAAGAGATTCCTTCCTTGACCTCTCTCATCTCTTCACATCTCAGTTTCCACCCTAGGAATTTCTCAGGGAGACAGAATGGATTTGGTGTCAATGTAGAGAACCCTGAAAACTGGCCTCATAGGTGAAAATATGACTACAAGATGGATCATCTCAGAGGGGAAGCCAGCTGGCCTATGACAGCTCAGAGACTCATCCTGAACACTTACCTACTTGGAGAAGGTGAGAAGCATAATTATCTCCTTCCCTCTGGGCCATGGGAATGGAAGAGCCTGCTTAGCACTCTGGTGTAAATGTGAGCATACTCTTCCTATGAGGTGGAACCTCCCCCCAAAAATATAACTATCTTTGCCTATCTCCTGTGGTCTCTGACACTCCCTAGGAACTTCCAGAAATCAAGATTACCTTCCCCTCTCAATTCTATTTGTTGTCAATCTGCTTTTCTGCAAGTGGCCCTCCTAGTGGAAACTGAAGACAGTACAACCTCCACTTAATATAATCCCCCACATGTCTGCCAGGTTGTCATGCTGTGGGGCTTGCCTGTTGCTGTGATGCTGAAAGCTATACCACCAGCATTTCAGATACCAGGAGGGCCACCTGTAGTGAAAAAATTTCAGCTGAGCTTCCAGATGAAGACAGACTAGGAAGAAGTACCTGGCAGCCCACTTCTGAAAGAATTAGATATTGAAAACCCTATGAATATCAGAGAAGCAGAATATGAAAAGAAGTCAAATATAGTGCCAGAAAATGAGCCTCCCAGGCTGGAAGGCATTCAGGAAACTACTAGGAAAGAGTGGCTTCCTCAAATTAAAGTTGACCTTAATGGCAGAAATGGAGTAAAGTCCCTGGGACCTCCTTTTGCTGGTATAGCATAACTCAAAATAAAGAAAAGCATCATAGCTGCAACAATGGGTTCAAACATACAAAGATCACGTATGTATATGGCACAGTGTAGGGTAGTGTTTTGTTCTGCTGTATATAAGGTTACCGTGAGTTGGATCTGACTCCACAATACCTAACAACAACAACATTACAACCTCCATCCCTATCTCTATCCATTTTTTCCATAAGAACTCATATGTTTCACATAAGTCCACTAAGCTCTCAGGCTCTGTGCAAGTGGGATGCTCTGTAGACACTCCAGGATTCAAGAATTAGGTCCTGACTGGCCTCCAATCTGCTCAGGCCCCTCCAAGTACCTCTGGGCAGCCTGTTTTCATCCTGATGAATCCCACTTCTTCTGCATTTTGCTCAACATGACCTCCATTGTGCCATCTTTTCTCTCAGGTTGTCACCATCTTGTTTTGGGTCCTGGACTTTGAATTCATTCCTCTGTCTCCTGGAATGGCCTGTCCTCCAAGTACAGCATAAACCCCAAACCTACAACCTGCTCCCATCCTGGCCCAGCTCCCCTTGACCCCCTTTCCCAGGCTCCAAGAGGCAGTTGCAACCTGGCCACATGGCTTCATGTGACTGCTCATCACTGGGACTGTTAATAAATTGGAAGACCTCCCATCCCATGAAGGAAAATTACTCACTTCTGTCCATGAAGCTCCACCTGGCCAAGCAACCTAGGCAGAGCTACTAATGCATTCTGGGAAAAACAGGCACTTCCTTATCATCACATCTATATATAGATATGTGTGGGAAGCCTGAGAGGATATATGTGGCCGGGAGAAGGGAAATAATGGGGACCTGGGAGCAACATGAGAGGCAATGAGGGAGTGAACAAGAGCAAACCACATGATATAACTGTGTAGAAATGCCATAATAAACCTCATTATATTGTACACTAATTTAAAAGGGGGTCAGGCTGGACTCTAAGTGACCACAAGAGCATCACTATAGTTTTACACATTGATCCTGATCAAAAAGAGAAACCAGGCATGAATACCAAACAAGCTGAATCAAGAGACCAGGGTGGGGCTGTAAACAGGAAGCCCAGCAGCAGATGGGTTTAGGGGCATTAATTTGAAAGCCAAGGGGCCAGAAACCAAGGTGAGGGGAGAGTAGAAGGAGGGGGACATACACTGGCCCTAAGGAAGGGCTTAGCGTGTGGACTGGGGATGACACAAGACGTCCAGGGCTCATTGTCATCAGTCACGCCCGGCAGGTGGATCTGCCTCCCTTGGGGATAAGTTCTAGTGTGAGACAGACCTGGGAGACTGGACAAGCTCTCAGTTTGGCCTGACAGGTAGCTGGCACATCCCTGGCACAGCTTCTTCTGCAACAAGTAGAGACATTCATCCAAGAAGGACAGCTGCAGACCCCACCCAGGCAGCCACTGGCTCCAGCCTGAAGCAGACCTCAGACACATACAGGTAGCTCCCTAGGTGCTGCCATGAGGAGGCTGAGCACAATCCAAACAATGGACTTTGACAGCCTCCCTACTAAGCCTTTTTATGTTACAGACAGCGCTTTGTTTATAGTCCCAGGGACAGAACATCCTTTGCTCACAACCATGTGTCCCACTTCAACCCACCATCTCCCCCACTTTGGCAAATGCCTAGACTCTTGGCAATCTGCACAGACACATTGTGAGTCACTGTCCGTTCAAGTACACAACATTCCCAGACTTGAACCCTTATCTGCTTGCCTTACGAACCTCCCACAGGCAGCGCTGGTGGAGGCAAACTCCACAAAGCAGCAGCAGCCCCCAGTGCTCTAGAAGCATTAGCCACAGCAGGGAGACAGCCACAAAACTAGGCGAGTCATGTCCAGATTGTTCAGTTTGTAACAGGCATGGTCCCAGAGACTCTAGATCTGTACAGCCCTATGCACAAATGATTATTATGCCCACTCTCAGAGGCTCAAAGAGACTCATTTGTACACAAAGGGAGAGAGCTGAGATTCCAAGCTGGATATGCTGTTTCTAACAGTGTTCCATCTCGAATCATTCTACTTTAATTATGTTTAGTAGCAGTCATGATAATAACAGCAGTAGCTTATGGGCTACCTACTATGCTAAGCACTTTATATGAACAAAGTCATTTAATCTTCCCAAAGAATGCAGAGAAAACCACAATTATTGTCTTCATTCTAGAGAAGAGAGTCTAAGGTACAGAGAGGTTAGTGGGCAAGAGATGAGAGAGATGAGCTAGCCCCTATGTTGCTCATTTCCTTTGCCTATATCCTTGCCAGAGGCCACGCATCTGGATAGGACAGACTCCAGCCCATTTGACTTCAAGTTCTTAAAAGATGTTCCGTAGGCCTCTGCTGAGGGGGATGTTCTGAAAAGACTAGCAGCCCTACAGGGTCTGAGAAATGGTTTGGAGGTCAGTGTATATACATAAAAACCCCATAAAATTGCTGCCTAAGGAAAATAGGGAAAGAAAAGATAGGTATCTTGAGTTAAAGAAACAAGGATAGCTAGACGAGAAAGCTTGGAGGCTTCTGAAGACTCACAGAAGGGGAAATAGGAGCAGGAGAACAGGCTCAGCAAAAGGTCAATAAAAATTAGCGCTTCCATGTGGGCAGCCATTGGTCTCAGAGTACAAAGGACCCTGCCAGACATGAATGGATTATTTAGTGATGCAAAGTTTTCATGTATGGGGCACCATGACATATGGGAAAGGAGCTGGGGAACAAGGGAAGGATGGAGTCCTTCTTAAACAGGTGAGATACACTGAGCCCCACAAGAGAGGGTGGCCTCACTGGAAAGTAGGCTGGTGTGTTCTTGAGTGAGTTAAGTGAATTTAGGAAAAAGCCACACCACCCTCAGTCACATCCTGCCACATTCCTGATGTTCACTGGATCATGATCCTTCCCCTGTGAGGCCCCAGTGTCTCATTTGGGAATGTCTCCATATTATCTGGTGATTTTGGTTATCATTAGCAAGGATGGGTGTTGCGGTTTGTATATGAAATGTCACCTGAAGGTTCCCGTGTTGAAGGCTTGGTCTCCAATGCAATGCTCACAGCTGAGGCTTTGGAGGTGTGATTGGCTGAGGAGGGCTCTGACCTTATCAATGAATTAATCCATTGATGGGTTCATAATTGGATGGACTCTTGGAAGGTGGTGGGAACTGTGGAATATACAGCCTGATTGGAAGAAGTGGTTTCCTGAGGGCATTCATTTAAAGGGCATGTCCCTGGGCTAGTCCTCTCTCTGTCTTTCTCTGCTTCCTGGCCACCATGAAGTGAGCAGCTTTTCTGTTTCCACCATGAGGTTTCAGCCTTGCCTCAGGCCCACAGCAATGGAGCCAAGCACCATAGAATGAACCTCTGAAGACATGAGTGAAAATAAATCTTTTCCCTTCAAAGTTATTTCTCTCAGATTTTTTGTCACAGTGATCCAAAGCACCTAATACAAAGGGGAAGCTCCCTGTGAACCCACTGAACTACTGGTCCCAGAGGATCTAAAATGGTCCACAGAGGATGGGCAGATAGCCCTCGCCCTACTTCTTACCCCAGCAGTAGTACTCAGGTCAGCTTTAATTTCACTGAGCAGCTGCTCAGCACAAGGCTAGGGCACAAATTCTAATTCTGAAGAGTAGAAAACTTGCTCAGGGAGGGACTTGCTCAGTATCACAGAAGTCAGTAAATGGCAGAGTCATGATCCAGACACAAGCCTTTTATTCCAAGTGCATTGGTCTTTCTACCACATCGTGCTGCCTTCTAGAAAAATCACCCATGTGCTTCTATAATAAACAGTATTCAGTAACTGATTATTTTGAATTCACAAAAATGCTCATCAATTGGACCAGAATCTTCTCTTTTCTTAGAGAGGATACAGTATTCTGAAATATAAATAGACAGACAATGGGTGGATAGGTAGGACAGACGGACAGATGCATGAGTGGGTGGGAGGATACCTAGACGGATGGACTTTCTTTCTTTCTTTCCTTCTTTCTTTCCTTCTTTCTTTTTTTCTTTCTTTTTGTGGTACTGGGGATTGAACCCAGGGCCTCACACTTGCATGCTTTGCACATGCTGTACCACTGAGCTGTACCCCTAGCCCAGTTTGTTTTTACCTTTTGAGAAAGGATTTTGCTAAATTACTCAGACTGCCTCTGGTCTCGAACTTGCGATCCTCCTGCCTCTGCCTCCAGAGTTGATGGGATTACAGGTATGAGCCACTGCACCCAGCTAGATGGATGGACTTTCAATTGAATTTTGGTCTTATCTCCTTCATCAAATCTGTGACTTTGAAAAATGGTCAGGTCTGTATTCTGTAAAGTAGCATGGCCAAATCTGCTTTCACAAGACTATTGTAAGAGAACTACCTCTAATGGTACGAGGCTTACTCAGAGACTTGCTATTCTCCTCTTTGTGTTAAAACCATCCTTTAGAATCATGTCCAAATTCCACAGCCAGGACCTAACTCAAACATTGCTTCAAGTTTTCAGAGGTCTGTTTTTGACATGAAGTTGGCCCAGAGGTTTGACAGCTTGGTACCTGGAGAGTCCCACCCAAGAATATTTCCTTCAAAACAGGTTCCTGTTATAGAAATAGCCCTGGTTTCAAATATACTCTCTCCTCTCATAAAAATGCCCAGCCAACTAAAACCATTCTGTTTAAAATATTTAATTAATACCTTCACAGGGGTCTGGTCCTTATTAAAGACTCTTGGGGACCATGTCTTAGGGGCAACACTTTGTTCTAAGCAGCTCTATGTGTTACAGATAAAATAAAGTGCTGGAATGTGCTTTCTATTAAAAGAAGGGAAGCTTGCCTGCCTGCTGTTGCAAGCTCCTTTGTCATCATGGGGACACATTAAGGCATAATCCAAGTACAACACAGAAACACAAACCATGCAAATCCACCCACTTAGGCAAAAGAGTCTCAATGAAACCACAAGAAAGTTCTCGTAATTAGCCGGGGAGGATTAAAAACTGGACAAGCACTTCCTTTGCCACTTCTCCCAGCTGAAGAGGCCACAAAGTCACGTTGCTCCCCAAGCAAACAAGAGCAAAAACCCAACGGAGCCCACTCTGCTCTACTTCTGGATTCCATACCCTGGAGCAGGTAAGAGGAGCCTTGGCCGAGAGTCTTGCTTTCCAAGCAAGGAAGCGCACCCTCAGCCCTGCCTTGTTTCATGGGCTGAAGACTGGCAAATGCTTCTCACCTCATGCTGTTTGGGGACAATTTTTTTTGTTGTTAAAAAGCATGTAGTCCGGGCGTGGTGGCGCACGCCTGTAATCCCAGCAGCTGGGGAGGCGGAGGCGGGAGGATCGCAAGTTCGAGACCAGAGGCAGTCTGCGTACTTTAGCGAGACCCTGTCTCAAAAAGTAAAAAAAAAATGGGCTGAGGTGCAGCTCAGTGGTCCAGCACTTGCAGAGCATGCAGGCGCAAGGCCCTGGGTTCAACCCCCAATACCGCAAAAAAAAAAAAAAAAAAAAAAAAAAAGCATGTACACACTCAATTTGGGAAACTTTGAAAAGTACAGGAAAATATGAAAAGGAAAATAATTAACCATAACTCTCCCCACCAGAAGTGAGTTTGATGCATTTCTCTACATCTATGGGTGGTTTCACAAAACTGTCATTACACCCATTCATCCTCTTATTTCCTGCTTTTCTCTTACTATGATACCCTGAGCATTTCCTCCTATGTCAGTTTTTCTTTATTAAAGACTTTTTATTGTAGTGGTTTTAGGTTCATAGCAAAATGGAAAGGTAGGTAAAGATTTCCCCTATATTCCCTGTACCCCTGCATGCATAACCTCCCTTAACATCATGCCTCACTGGAGTGGTACATTTGCCATGGTTGATGAACCTGTATTGATGTGCCATAATCACTCAAAACAATCAGCCACTGAAAACACAATGAGGGTCGCTAGGAGTCAGACTCTACTTCACAGCACCTAACAACAACAACAACAATCACCCGAAGTCCATAGTTCACGTCAAGGTTCACTCTTGGTGTTGAACATACTATGAATAAATGGGCAAAGACATACTTTGAACATACTTTGAGCAAATGTACAAAGACATGTATCTACCATTGTAATATTATATAGACACTATATACATACAAAGTAGTTTCACTGACCTAAGAATCCTCTGTGCTCAGCCTATTTAACCCCCTTCCCAACCATTACCAGCCTGTGGAAACCACTAATCTTTTTACATTTTCACAGTTTTTCCTTTTCTAGAATGTTATACGGTTGTATTCATACAACATGGAGCCTTTTCAGATTGGCTTCTTTGACTCAGTAATGTGCATTTAAATTTCCTCTATAGCTTTTCATGGCTTGATAGTGTATTTCCTTTTAGCACTCTATAATATCCCAATGCCTGCAGCCACAGCCCTGTGGCATCCAACACTGTCAGATCTCAGAAGCTAAGCAGGGTCAGGCCTGGTTAGTAGTTGGATGGGAGATCGCCTGGGAACACTAGGTGCTGTAGGCTTAGGAGACGGACTTGGCAACCCACTCCCAAAAATCAACCCGCCATTGAAAACCCTATGAACAGCAGAGAAGCACTGACAATAATGTTTTGCCTGTTGTACACAGGGTCGCTGTGAGTCAGATACCGACTTTACGGCACCTAACAACAGCAACAACAACAGCAACAATATTCCAATGTCTGGATATACCACAGTTTACCTATCCATTCAACTACTGAAAAATTTCTTGATTATTTCCAAACTGCCATTAATATCTATGTAGACTTAAGTTCAGCTCCTCTGAGCTAAGAAGCTTTATTGCTGGATCACCAGGGAAGAGTAGTTTTGTATGGAACTGCCACATTGTCTTCCAAAGTGGTCATGTCATTTTGCATTCTCACCAATAATGAATAAGAGTTCCAGTTTCTCCCGCCCTCAATAACAGTTGATATTGTTGGTGTTCTGGGTTTTGGCATTCTAATAGGTATGGAGTGGTATCCCTGTATTATTTCAATTTGTGTTTCCTCAATAATGTAATTTGGAACATATTTTCATATGCTCATTTGTCATCTGTAAATTTTATTTGCCAAAGTGTCTGTTAAGATCTTTGGCCTGGCAGGGTACAGTGGTGCACATCTGTAATCCCAGTGATTCAGGAGGTGGTGGCCAGAAGATCCCAAGTTCAAGGCCAGAGGCAGCCTGTGTAGCTTAAGGAGACCTGGTCTCAAGATAAAAAATATAAAAGGGGCTGAGGGTACAGCTCAGTGGCAGAGTACTTACAAAGTATGTGTAAGAAAAAAGAAAAGGGATCTTAGGCCAAATTTTTAAGCAGGTTATTTTCATATTGTTGAGTTTTAGAGTTCTTTGTATATTTTAAATGACACTTTATCAGATGCATCATTTGCAAATACTATCTTCCAATCTGTGGCTTGTCTTCTTCTCTAGAATTTATCTTTTGCAGAACAGAAGTTTATCATTTTAATGAAGTCTGGCTTGGCAATTATGTCTTTCGTGGATTGTGCTTTGGTGGTACTATCATTTACCTTTAATTGCCAAAAATATGGTAGCACTGGACCAACATTAATACAATCAATCATTTCTTATAGGATAGACCTTGAGGATTTGTTTCACTATCATAAACAATGCAGTGACAGCATCCTGATACATCAGACTTTGCCCACTTTTTAAAAATTATTTCCTTTGGAAAGATTCCCAAAAAGGGATTGACAGAATCAACATCAGTGAACTTTATTTATTTATTTATTTATTTCAGTACTGGGTAGTTGGACCCAGAACCTAACGCATGCTAGGCAAGTGCTCTAGCACTGAGCCACACTCCCAGCCGCACAGTGAGTATTTTTAAAGGGTTTGATATGTTTTGCTAAACTTCTCTCTTCAAAAGACTGTACCACTTTGTTCTTTACCTGTGTGTGGAAAATACTCATCTCGCTGCACTTTTATTTAAACTTTTCCTAACATATACAGCTATATCTACTTTTTTAAGGTGAAAGCCCATCATGAGTCTCCTACCTAATTTCATGCATCATGGGAACAGTTTACCACTCCCTTTCTTGCCTTATCATTTACATTTAAGAAAAAGAGAGAGAGAGACAGGGCCTCAGAGGCCCCCTAAAAGGGTACCCCTCCCTCCACACGAGTGAATTAGGAGGGAACACTCAAGTTTTTTTTTTTTTTTTTTTTTTTAAACATCATCTAACATGGTTGAAAGCACTGACTTAAACTTGGGCCCCTGTACTGCAGCCAAGATCTGGTAAGAGTTTGTTTATTTTTCTCTACGTTTCCCTTTGATAATCAACAAATTTAATGCATTCATTTAAAATCCCACAAGTCTGTTCCACTTCCCAGGAGCAGAATGAAGTAATCTAGTTCCCATGTTCTGACTGCATGGTTTGGGGGGGGGTCACAAAAGAGGACGGCCCTCCCCCCACTATGGAGCCAGGGGTAGTTTACGTGGCTGGAGGTTTGCTAAAACAATCATGCAAAGACATTTGCTGCAGACCCTTGGAGCTTTTCCAAGAATTAACTGTCCCATTATTCCCTCCTACGTGGCAGAAGTTTCCCCCTCTACCTGACTGTACCCATATCTTGAAATTTTGTTGCGATGTGCTAGCCTAAGAATCCATTTTCCCACTGGGTGGGGATACAGCCTTTCTGGAGCAGGGAGCTCAGGAAGGCAGCTCGGGGTTGTTCTCCCAGCTCACCTGGGCCCTCATGGTGGGCTCTCAGCTCACTACGTGCAGGGCACCGTCTGCTTTGGGGGTTCAGGTGGGGGAAGACTTGGAGAGAGCCTTCCTAAAACTCCTATGGCCCCTCACTGACAATGACCACCTAGGATGCATTCAAATTCACTGAGAATCTCAGCTACATTTCCTGACATGGCTATAAACCAGTTCCAAGTATGAATTTGTTAGTCTCGGTTTATGCCGAGTGACTCTGAAATATCTGATTAAAGAGGCTAGCTTCAGTTTCCATGCTGCAAGCCTGGCTTGGATTTATTGCCACCTCTCACAGGATTGCCTCAAGCTGGTCTCTCTGCTGAAGCAGGCAGGAGGTTAACTGTTTCACTGCTGGATGCCAGCTGTAGCCTTTACTGCCTACCCATGCTCCCGCCCCTCACCAGCTCTACCCTAGGGCCCTAGGCGCACACTCAGCCTTCTGCTTTCTGCCAAGGGCTTACAAAGCACACAGATAAACTGAGGATCGGGCCTGAGTGTTGCTCTTTTTTGAAGGGAAAGAAGCTATTTTGACAGAGTTCATTGTAATAAACACGTCTTAAGTGGCTTAAAAAAAACTTTTTTTTGGCGGGGCTGGTTTCTCACGAGTGTCTCTCCTTGGCATGTGGATGTCCATCTTCTCCCTGTGCCTTTACACGATCTTTTCTCTGTGGGCCTGTGTTCTAATCGCTCTTTTTAAAAGTAAGGATACCTATCATACCAGATCAAAATAAAGTCATTAGGGTGGATTCTACTTTAATTATCTTTCTGAAGGCTCTATCTGTAAATACTGTCATATTCAGAGGTTCTGGAGATTAGGACTTCGAGAGATGAATTGGGGGGGATGCAGCCAGGATCCTGACCCAAATCTGTGCTGTGACAACCTGCACTCTTTCTGCTATCCCATGCTGCTTTAAAATTCAGCAAGTCTTTAACTCCTTTAGCCCATTTCAATGTGAGTTAGAAGATAACCACAAACTGACATTTATTTGCCATCGTAGCTCTTTTAACCACAGTATATGAAAAAATTCAAGACTCCACGCACAGCAGCTGCTTTGTCTCTGTAGGAGATACATAGAAGATGATGAGCCTCAAGGGAGCCATATTGTTTGTTTTCCCCTCTCAGATCTCCTCAGGTAGACAAAGGCCCAAAGGCTTCTGCTAACCCACGGCTGGGTTAGCTGCACTTTTGCATGTGGGATTAATAGTCATCTCCATCTCCTGCCTGGGATCTCTCTTGGGGTTAGCAGTCCAGAGCCAACCATGCTGAATGTCCCTGACTGGGCAGGACGTGGCCAGATGGATGTGTCAGGTGCCTCTGTTTCTTCCCAAGAATAATATCCAAACTAAACCCACTTTTTGTTGTTGTTAGGTGCCATCAAATCAGGTCGGAGTCTTAGCGACCCTCACAGAGTCTTCAATGGCTGATTGTTTCAGGATTGCTTCGGAAGCGACTACTGTGTCCTCCTTCCATTTTTGCAGTGTTGGGGATGGGACCCAGGTCCTCAAAGAATGCACTCTACCAACTGAGCTGAACGAGGTAGAGCTCACACCCACTTACGTGCCTTCAAATGTTATTTTCTGAGATCGGTTCATTTGCACATCACCTCCACCATTTCTACCTTATCTGCATTCAAGCTATAATTTTACTTTCTATTTTTGAAATCAACTTACATATTTTATTTAAATTTATCTTAAAAGGGAAGCTTTATATATGTATATTAAATGAAAACAGGTATCATTTGCCCCAGATAGGAAGTAACCACAAAAGTACAGGAAACTATTATTAAATTTCTACCTAGATACAGTTACTTGTCTGTCTCTCTGCTTAAAAAAAAAAAAAAAAAAGGAAATGTAAAAGAAGCACTTAAAACACATTAGTGTTAAACTGAGACTTTCTTCTAAAATAACGGGAAGGATGAAACACTTGAAGAGGGAATAACTTTCTCACCCTATGATCAACACTTGGACTTTGTCCTACCTAAAACTCACATCATTCAGATCTGGGAAACACTGCTTTCTAGTTTTCAAAGCACTCTAACAATAGTCTTCTATTATAAACAGGGCAAGTTATTTGCTCCTTTGTGTTTGCTTTTGGTTTTGTTTGTTTGTTTGTTTTGTAAGACAGAGTCACACTGTGTAGCCCAGGCTGGCCTCAAACTCATGATCCTCCTGCCTCGGCCTTCCTAGTGCTGGGATTACAGGCATGCACAAAGTAGTTATTTTACACTTGTTTGCTAAATTGAGAACATTCCAGAAAATTGTGGGATTCTTAGAAACTCCTGAACCCCAGGTAGACCTCTTATTTTTAGAGTTAGACAATTATACTTAGGGTCCTGGAGTGCAATTCAACCCAGAGGGTAAGGAGAGGACCGGAAATACTTACTTTTAGAGAGATGACTTTCCACAATTGGTTCACACCGTTTGTCTCAAGCCAAATGCTACACAACTGGAAACCAAATCTTGGTTCAGAGATGCATGCTAGACCCAAGTTTCCGGACTCAGCCTCTGACGGGGTTGCAGGAGGTGCTGGGATAACATCCGCTTGATTTGACCACAAGACTTGCCAGCTCCCTCCTGTCCTGCCTTTGTTTTGCAATCCAAGAACCGTGGTTCTGAAAATGTGGCCACCAGCAGCACCTAGGAACTTGTTAGCAATGCAGACTCTCAGCACCCCGCCCCCAACACACAGATCAGCAGAATCAGAAGCCCCAGGTTAACAAAGTCTCCAAGTGATTTAAATGCACATTAAAGTGGGAGAAGCATTACTTTGAAAAGACTGTGGTCATGAGTCCGCCCTGGATCCTTCGGCTGTGTGGTCCTCACACTCAGAGCTGGGAGCTTCCACTTTCCATGTTGCAACTACCTGGAGCACTCTAATCCTGGGTCCCTACTTACCAGCTGGAAGGTCTTGAGCACACCATTCAGCACCTTTGGGCCTCTGTTGGAGCATCTATAAAACAAGGAGAGTAAAATGGATATCCTAAAGTTGTCTGGGGCCTGGGATTTAGCTCAGTTAGTAGAGCACCACTCTGCAGTCTCTGAGGTCCCAAGTTTGAGTCCCAACACCACAAAAAATGGGAGAAGGACATGGCAATCCACTCCTGAGGCAATCCTGAAACAGTCAGCCATTGAAAACCCGATGAGGGTCACTATCAGTCAGAGACAACTCAACAGCACCTGACAACAACAGCAGCAGCAAAGTTGTTCGGAGTTGGGCATGAGGATGTTTGTGCGATGCCTGCAGAGCCCAGGGCACATGCTCAGTCCAGGCGTTCACTTCACAAATATGCCCTGGGCACCTACAACATCCAGGCTGTGATCCAGGGTTTGGGGCTGTGGCACTGAATGGGATCAACCAGACCTGAAGGAAACAAAGAGTTAATGGCAGTAGTGACTCTGAAGAAAGAAAACTCATGAGCCAATCACAGGTGTGAGCATGGGTACCATGAGCAGGTCGTTGGGGATGATGTGTCTGAGGAAATGAAACGCAAAGACCCAAACTGGGAAAGAGGCAACTACAAGGTGATCAGAAGGCAGAGGGTAGGCCAGGCAGAGGTACAAAAGCCCTGATCTGGAACAAACTTGGTGCAGCAGAAGAGGCAAAAAAAAAAAAAAAAAAAAAAAAGCCAGGCTGTCTGGATTGCAGGTGCCACCAGATAAGGCTGCAGAGTTAGGTGGCTTTGGAATTTCTACCCCCACCATGATCTCCTCCTTCAGCTTAACAGTCAGCCATAACCACAGCCATCCCCTGGCTCTGGTCAGAAAGCTGTCCATTCTCTCCCACACGACAGACAGTGATGAGGCGAGGAGTCCAAGGGTGGTCCTTGTCCCAGTGTCCCGCTTCACCAACCTGGGTCAGAGGTATGTCAGCCAAGGAAGACTCCCCTCTGCAGAGAGCCCAAGTGTTCTGGCTACAGGGAGCTGATGTCTCCCAGCTGGGATGGATTTTCTGCTGATTTCACAAATAAGCCAACCATACCAAATCCTATGGGAAGCCTGCCCAACACTGCCAACAAGATCAGATTTGAGGTTTTCACCCAAAGCTTCAGAGGTGGAAGCTGTGAGCTAGACCTGGTGACTCCAAGGTCGCCTTCAATTGTGTCAGTAAGAGCTCGAGGAAGTTTGGGGCAAAGGGAAGCCCCAGAGCTTGTTTGAGAGTCACATGGGGCATCCCGCCACACTCCCTATCCAAAAGCTCCAGTTTACAAAGAACCAATGCCTGTCCCTCCCCCAGGAGGCAAAGTAAGCTGCATATCCCTCCTTTGCGAGCTACAACTCCACTGCCCCAAGAGGTGGGACCCTGGTGTGGGAGAACCAGCGCTTGAAAGAAGAATTGCCTCCTCCCCAACAGCCTTTTCAAGGGCCAGCCATTGCCATTGATAGCACCCCTATTTTGGAACCCTTCTTTCTTCCTTCCATCCCAGCTTCCTGTCTGCCCCTCCCCCTCCTCTACAGCTAACGTTGGCTCCTCTTCTCCTCACTACCTTCATTTCATCCAAAGGCAGAATCTCATGTCTTCCTGATTGAAGGTCAGACGATTAGCACTTTCATTCCATCTACAGCCTTCATGCCACTTTGCCCCGTAACCTAACTAGTCTCCGTTTCTGGCAACGGGGACATGGACATCTTTGGGGAGCCATTATTCTGCTTACCACACACAATCTGTCCCTGGGCAGCCATTTCTTGGCAACAACTTTACACTAGGGGAGATTTATTGCCACGCTTGTTAAATCACCACTATCATCACCACCTCCACAAGCCCCGAACACTCAGCCAGGTGTTTCTACTTTGCACTGACTTAATCCTTAAGAACCTATTTAATTAACTCTATTCACTTAATTTTTTAAAAAAAAACAAACAACAACAAAAAACCCTCCCACATTAGAAAGAACCCAGTCCCGTCCCTGTCCCTCTCCACAATCCTAAGACTTAGAGAAAGTTCAATTCCACTTCACAGGGAGACCAAACCTGAAAGGTACAGTTCCAGAGAAAAAGGTATTGTGAATCTCTCTGCTGGAGAGATTGGACCATTTCACAGTCTTAATTAGAACCTTCCTTCCTTTGACAACCTATGGAGACAATGCTTCTAGCTTACATAGTCCCTGGACAGTGTGTCAGCACCTCGCCTCCCCACAAAACCGGCCAGGAGCCTGCACAAAGGCGTTCAGCTGGTCGCTTTACTAATTACATCACACATACCAGAGTCACCAAGGCTGGCTGACTCTACGCTAAATGCATCTACATGGAGATTTCCAGTACACCCTGAGAGATGTTTTAAGGATTTCAAGCCTTGGAAAAATGGCTGTCACAGAGTCTGGCTGCATTGTTCGCTTGGTCTCGGTTAATGTAAACACAAGTCAGGGCTCTGTGTATCTGATTCTTCCTGCTGTAAACTCTTCCAGGGCCCTTAGGGCACAGAGTGTGCTTTCTACATTCATCTGCTCCCTTCAGAGAATTCTGTGATCAGAGCATAAATACCACACCAATTTGGATGGGAAGGGGAAAAATCAAGATTCTCACCTGCTCCTTTCATTTCACAGATCTTTACAGAACGCTGCCTTTTTTAAAAGTTCTGGGAGATGATATGGGAGACGAAGATGGACTAGATGGGGTCAGGGCAGGCAAGGAGATGGGAGATCCCAAGCGGCCCATTTGGTGTCTCTTCAAGCTACTGTTCTTCAGCTTCTTGCATGATATTTATCGAGGGTGGAGAAAGGATTTAATAATCATTGTTCATAGAACTTAATTCACCTAGTTCTGTTGGCTAAAATAAACTATTCAAAAAAAGTTTTGTTCTTTTCCAGAGTTCTTGTTTTCTTCCCAGGTTTAAATTGTGGTTTGTTTTTAGGTCAGACCACTTCTTGGGCAGAAAGACATATTAAAGAGTTTTAGTTTAGGCAATGAAATAGTTCACTCATTGCCAATAAACAGTATCCTACTGGTATTGCATAGTTTCAGAATTGGGACTGCCTGCCTGCCACATTCAGGCCACTGTCCCAAGTGGTCTCAGTGGGGCGTGGTCATTGGTCTACTGTGAAAACTCCATGTTCGTTTAAAAATAAAAATGCTCAGCAGTGTTCCGTGGGCCATGGAAAGAGACTTTTGTGTGTTTCCCATTCCAGCGTGTTATCTATCTACTGCAGGAAGAGAGAAACTCTTTCCCATTTTGCCATTTATGTAAGGAAGTGTGTCACGTACCTGAGTTAACTGACGCTGTTGTTGTTAGGTGCCCTCAAATTGTGTCCCACTCACAGTGACCCTTACAGGGTTTTCAATGGCTGCTTGTTTTGGAATTGCCTTGGGAGTGGATTGCCACATCCTTCTCTCTTTTTTGTGGTGCTGGGAATCGAACTTGGGACCTCAGAGACTACAGAGCAGCTCTCTACCAACTGAGCTAAATCCCAGCCCCTAACTGACACTATACATTTTTATTTCATTCATCCAGCAAATATTCATTATGTGCCCAATATGCACCAAGACTTTAATCTACTGACACTATTGCAAAGAAGAAATGAGATTATGTCTCTGTTTGTATGGAGGTTACATTTTAGAAAGTCGTTGGGGAAAACAATTGACAAATAAATCTACAGGTGAATTTCTGATAGTTACAAGTTCAATGAAGGAAATAACAGATTTGGTCAAGCATAAGAGAGCAGGATATGCAAGAGTTTGAGAAGATTATTATTGGTAACTGAGCTGAGATCTGTTTGGTTGAAGGCACTGCACAGGCAAAGATGTGATGCAATCCAAGCAAAGGCAGCAGAAAATGGAAAGACCCACAGGCACGGAACAGACAGAAGGTTAGTGGGGCTGCAGCAGAGTAAGACAGGGATAGGTGGCAAGGGAATGGAAGGCAAGAGAAAAGACATAGATTTACAGGATAAAGTAAGGAGATTAGATTTTATTCTCAATGTGATGGGAAACCATGAAAGGGTTTAATAAAGCAAGTGACATGATCTGTTTTGCCCTTTTAAGAGATCATGCCAGTTACTGTGTGGAGAATGGATTATTATGGGAAAAAGAGTAGAAAGTGGATGAACACTTGACATTCACAGGAATCTAAGCAAACAATAAGGGTGGCTTAGACTATGATTACAATTGTATAGTGAAGTTGTTGAGGAGTTGGAATCAGAATATGTTTTGGAGGTGAAACTTATGAGGTTTGCCAAGCTGTGGTGTAGGGTGTGGAAAAGAGTGAGGTCAGGGACAACTAAAGTTCCATTGGCAGAGATGGGGAGTGATGGGGAACAGGAGGTGCCAACAGGTTTATAGGCACAGGGAATCAGGGTTCCGTTTTAGACATGGACATATGGTGGCATGGCCTGGATGGGTATATAAAGTTGGCGGTCAGATGGACTTGTTCACACGACAGGTCAGAGCCAGTTATAATTTGTGAGCATTCACTTATAGACCATATTCAAAAGCCATGGGACCAAGAAAAGAGAACAGAGAGTAAGCCCCCTGATGTCTTAGTGTTGCTTATTACATACATGTTCCAGGAAGCTGCTTAACTGGTCCCTTCTTTACCAAGCTTGGAACTTGATACCTTCTCTGAGGAGCTGGCAACCCAAGAAAAGGCAGGCAGATGGTTACAAAGCAGTATGTTTTGTGTTAGAAATAAAGGAGGAGCTGGGCAATATGAGAAAGCAGCAGAAAGGATGACTAATAGCTTGAGTCATTAGAAAGACTCCATCCTGAAGATGGCATCTGAGAAGGATCAAGAAGGATATGGATCGGTGTCCCAAGTAGAAAAGAGAAAGTAACATGTGCAAAGGCACAGAGGCCATCTTGATGAAGTTCTAGAAAACAAAATGTGTGCATTGTCCAAAAGTTGGGCCATGCTTAGTGGAAAGACATACACAAAATTTCCTACTCAAGTCAGTAACAAGGCAAGGACTACCATATTCACTACCAGAATCTAGCACAGGTCTAGAGGCACATGCCAATGCCATTAAATACCAGGGATTAATCAGTTCCAACATTGCCAGAAGGTTAAGTTACCAATATTAGCACATTACATGATCATGTATTTATGGGAAAAAATCAGAGAACTAATAGGGGAAAATATTAAAATGAGTAAGAAAATTCAAAGAAGCAGCCATATTCAAGAGTCTTATCGAATCTTCACATGGAACAGTGGTCAACTGGAAAGTATAATAGAAAAAAAGATCTCATTTATAATAACAATCCAAAGAATAAAATAACTAGGAATCTAAGAAATGTGATTTCAGTGAAAACACCGACAACTTTTTTTCACTAAGAAAACATTTTACATCATATGTGGAAAATATATAGTAACAAGAATATCTAGAAAAATTCTGAGAAAGAAAAGTAAGAAAGGCAGATGGGTCCTACCAGCTGGTATAATATAAAGCTAGAGTAATTAAAACAACATGGTACTGATTTAAAAACTAAAATCTAGAAGTAGGCTCCAAAACATGTGAGAACGTACAATTTGACAAAGGTGGCATTTCATATAAGCATGTAAAAACAAATAACTCAGCAAATGGTGTTGAGAAAACTAGGTAGTCCTATAGAAAAAAAATAAAGCTGGATTACTAAATTTATCCACCAAATCAAAGTAAATTCCAGATGGGCATAAATCACTAGAAAAAACATGGAAGAATTATTGTGTAATCTTACAAATGGAAGGACCTACATATGAAAAAAATCACGGAATGCATAAAGAATAAAATTGATAAACTCAATTGCATCAAATTAAAAAATTATCTACAACACACAACAAAATACAAAGTAAAGAATTACACAGAGGAAACCATTTGTAACATATGTAACAAAGGACTCATTCTCTAAATACATTCAAACACTATATGTCAGTTAGAAAAAGGCCCAAAACACAATAGGAAGATGGGCAAAGAACAGTGGTTACCTTTAGGGAGGAGACTAAGATGATCGGAATATAAAAATTAAAAGGGGACTTACTTTTTGCACATGCCTCTTGGTACTCTGAATTTGGAGCTATTTGCACACATCCCCATTTAAAGTTGATTAAGGAGTGAAAAGATGAAGACAGTCATTTTGCCTCGTTACTTGAGATTAGGATGTGTGGGAGGGTTGGAGATAACGTAGGAAACTGAGTAACAAAATTGATCGTGTGGAATTATGAGCACTAGAATGTTCTTAACACTTAGCAGAGTGCCTGGCCCATTTTAGGTGTCCAATAAATGTTAGCTATTATTACTCACAGATTACATAACAGAATCACACATCATTTAGTGAAGTGGGAGGTTTGATTTTGCAGGTTTAACTAGGGTAGAGTGAATTCTCCAGTTACTCTTTTGAGTCACACACCCAGATGGCGGCATCTGGTGAGGGCCAACTTTGAGTCCCCATGGCCCTGTTGTGAGTTGAGAACCAGGGCTTGGCCCAGAGCCATGTTTCATACCTCAGCCTGGGCCTAGGGGGCACCCAAGCAAAGCACACCTTTCTTCTTGGGCAATGGTCCTTGCAATAAGCATTTAACCCGCCCTTCAGCACTTGAAAATTCCCCTTATCCAAAAGGGTGCCCCCCCACCAGGAACAAAGCCCATTGTATAGGCTATGGACACACCTGACCCACACTGAGTCAACCAATTTTCTTCTTAGGGAATTTAGAGCCTGAACCAATGGAGAATCAAAGCAGCCTCCACATGTGGTTGTTGTTGTTCTTGTTAGGTTTGGCAACACCTATGTACAGAGGAACAAAACGCTCCCCAATTCTATGCCAGGCACGCGATCTTATTTACGTTTAAGCCAATTGTTGCAGACACTGTATCAATCCATCTAGTGGAGGGACTTTCTTTTTGTCATTGACCTGCCACTTTCCCAAACATGGTGTCTTTCTCTAGGAATTGATCCCTCCTGACTACATGTCTAAAATACTGAAGACGTAAGACACAGTCTAGCCATCCTTGCTTCCAAGGAGCACTCTGGTTGCACTTCTTCTAGGACAGATATGTTGGTTCTTTTGGCAGTCCATGGCATATTCAACAATTGTCTCCAGTACCATAATTCAAAAGCATCAATTCTCCTGTCTCCCTTGTTCGATGTCCAGCTTTCACAACCATATGATGTGACTGAAAATACCATAGCATGAATCAAGTGCACCTTCGTCTTCAATAGAGTATAATACACAAATGTAGGGGCTGTTGATCAGATAGCAGGAAAATCCAACTCTCCACCTGAACAAAGGAAAGAGAGGGTCACAAAAGGCTTCCAGATTCTGGTTCACCTCTTCCAGAGGTGTCTTTGTAGTTTGTGAGATTTCTTCTGGGCTCTCAGAATTCATGCCCCCTTTGGTTTCTTTTCCTTGAGCCAGGTTGACAAGATTCTAGTTTGTTTGTTTGTTTTTTTGGTGCAACTAATACATCCCAACTAACACAGACATTGAAAACGGGGTAAACTCTACCCTCCTAGGGATTGTAAAAGAGGAACATGGCTGAGGCCCAAGTAAGAGCTTTCTGGTCGGAGATCAACTCAGAAATTTCTTCCTCCAGCTAAGTCATGTACAGAAGAAAGGATGTCTGTTTGGGTGGATAGAGTAGTTAGGGCTGCTAAAAGTGGTTGTGTGGAAGAAGGGAGGGAGAGGCAAATCCAAGAACCTTCCCACCAAATCTGCAATGGCTGTTATATTGGGTTAAGAAGGCTTAAAATAACAGAAATTTACTATCTCACAGTTTGGGAGGCTACAAGGCTGAAATGAGTGATACCAGGGCCATGCTCTCTCTCTGAAACCTGGAAGAGAGAAGTCTCCTTGCTTCCTCTTAGCTTCTGAGAGTGGCCATCAGTCCCTGGCATTCTTTGGCTTATATGTCTGTCACTCCAACCTGCCTTTGGGGTCACACGCTGAACTCCCTTTGTGTCTGTGTCTGCACATGGTATTCTCCTGTGTGTGTCTACGTCCAGATGTACAGGCTGATGTACAGCCTCCACATGTACAGCACATGTGAGTGTGCATGTGTGTGTGTGAGCTTGTGTGTGGTACTGGAGGGCCGAACCCAGGGTCTTGCGCATCCTCTGCAATGTCTCTGCCACTGAGCTGCACCTGTAGCCCTTTTAAATTTATTTTTTAAATTGAGACAGGGTCTCACTGAATTATTCAGGTGACCTCTGGCCTCAAACCTATGATGCTCCTGCCTCTGCCTCCTGAGTCACTGGGGTTATAGGCATGTGCCACCACGTCTGGCAGATTTCCCTCTTATAAGGACACTAGTCATTGAGTTAGGGTCCTCCTTAATGACCTTAACTTGGTTACACCTGCACAGATCTAATTTCTCAAAGGGTCACAGGGTCAGGTACCAGAGGTGAGGACTCTGACACATCCTCTGGAAGGCACTTTCAACCCATGACCGCCGTCAGAGGGAAGAGGACTATTGTACTCCCTGCATTGGTTAGAGTTCCTGTGGGGAAACAGAACCCACTTGGGGTTTAAAACCGAGGAGATTCAGTGTGAGGAACAGATCCCACAGGGGACAGAAGTGGCTGAGAAGATAATTAAGTTGCATTAAACACTGGCAAGTGCAGAAAGGAGCTGCACCACCTCACCTGGAGCCATAAGGCAAATAGCAGTCTTAGGAGAGATGGGGGCCTGGGTCACTCACTAAGTGGAAGCAAAGACTGTGGTGGCTCTGCCAGAGTGAGGAGGAATGATCAAGGAGGGAGAAATGCAGGATCCTCTTCATCCCACTCCTCAAACTCCTGGTGAGGCCTGACCCTGGAGCCTAGAGGGATGACCGCTAACCACACAGAAAGCAGGGACAGAGGAGGAAAGGAATAAGGACAGGCAGACCTAGGACTGGCCCATGTGCTGTACATCAGCCTTGTAGTGGAGCCCACAGTAACCCATGAGGCAGGAATGATTGTCTTATGCTGACAAATGGGAGCACCAAGACTCGGAGGTGGGCGCTCCCTCTGATCGCCAGTGCCAAGTTTGGTCCTGCCTTAGGCTCCCACACAGGCTGGTCTGGGGGCTAGAGCTGCCTCCCCTTGGCATTTGCAGGTGCTGCACTGATTCTTTCCCTTCTGTATCTGCCCACACTTGAAGCAGACAGTCTCCTTTACACACAAACTGCTTGTGGGGAAAACCCTTGTGGAAGGGGCCCAGTGGACCAAGACACACTCAACAACCATGGATCACCGCAGAGATTTCTTTTCCCTCCTCCTGCCTCAGGATTTTTCTCAGGGGATAGACCATGCCTGCTCATTTGCTCTCTGGTTCTCTTTCCCGCTCTCTGCCAGCCTGGTACATGTCCTCCCCAGCTAATTTCCCTTTGACTAGCTTCCTTTTCTGCAGCTGTAGCCCTGTGGCATCTGATCCCATCAGATCTTGGAAGCTAAGCACCGTCAGGCCTGGTTAGTATGTGGATGGGAGACCTCCTGGGAACACCAGGTGCTGTAGACTAGGGAGACTCACCCAGCAACCTACTCCCCAAAAAATCAATATGCCGTTGAAAACCCTATGAATAGCAGAGAAGCACTGACAACAGTGTTTTGCCTGGTGTATGTAGGGTCACTATGAATCAGATACCGACTCGATGGCACCTAACAACAATAACTTCCTTTGGGGGGCTGGGGTTCAGCTTAGTTGGTAGAGTGCTGCTCTGCACTCTCTGAGGCCCCAGGTTTGACCCCTAGCACCACAAAAAATGGGAGAAGGACCTGGCAGCCCACTCCTGAAGCAATCCCCAAACAATCAGCCACTGAAAACCCTATGACGGTCCCAATGAGTCAGACCTTACTTGATGGCACTCAACAACAACAGCTTCCTTTCCGGGCTGGGGGTTAGCTCAGTTGGTAGAGTGCTTGCTCTGCATGTTCCTGTGTATGACAGAATAAAACACTCCCCAATACCATGCCATGACTGGCACTATGTCAGTGCTTCTGTGGTATTCATAGGCTTTTCTATGGTTGATTATTTTGGGATTGTTTCAGAAATGGGCTGCCAGGTCCTTCTTTTTTTTTTTTTTTTTTTTTCCGTGTGTGTGTGTGTGTGTGTGTGTGTGTGTGGTACTGGGGATTTAACCTACGGCCTCAGAGTATGCCAAGCAAGCACGCCACCATTGAGCTAAAGCCTAGCCCTAGTGCAAACCTAGGAGTTGGAATTTGCTGTTGCCCTGGCAGGATAAGAGATTACAATCAGCTTTGATTTAAAGAAAACAAACAAAAGCGCCTGTTTTTGCACATGAATTGTGGCCTGAGGTTCATCTTCGCTTGATTTCTTTAATGTCTGACTTTTCTAAGTGCCTGACAGCAAAGACTGAACTCACCACCCAATGCATAGTGAGAGCTCAGTCCATTCTTGCTGAGTTGAGTGAGTGGGAAGTTTGGGAAGTCAGATCTTAGGAGAGTATTACTGCCTACTTCCCACAGCCTGGGGCCTGCCAGCATCAGACTCCAGGGGGCATTGATGCTGAGTACCCCCTACAACCCTGCTGATGCCCAGCAGATACTGTAAAATCACACTGGTGGTTTCTGTCCTGGCAAGCATTCCTTACTTGGTGAGGAATATTGAGGCAGGATAGAAATACAGGGAAAATGAAGGGGACCTGGAAAGGAAAAAAGAGTCCTCTCCCCAGGATCTGGTTTAAGTCTCACCAGCTGAGACTCAAGGATTTCAACACAATTGACAAGAAAACTGCTATAAAGAATGCTGCATAGAGACATTGCTCTTGAGAGATTCCAAATGAAGATGTTAAAACAGCAACGAGCCATGCTTCAGGTCAAAACATAGGTAACTTTACTTTCACACCTGTCATCCCGTGCTTCCCTGAGAACATTATGGACAAGATTATGGGCCATGTTTACTTACCATCAGCAGATGCCTGGGCACCTTCCTTGAAAGAATTCCTTTGAGCATCTTGACATACAGCATCCTAACCATCCTAACGCCACCTTCTTATCTGTAAACATAAATGATGCACCTCCTGGGCCACCTGCAGGTCTCATACTACTAAAAAGGAGTTCCTCAGATCAAACATACCAGAAGTTCTGTCTTAATAGCATCCCTCCCTCTTGTCCCTAAACCTAAATTTCATTTACATAAAAAAGAAAAAATATTTTTTTGCCGTTTTGGAGTGCTAAGCCTAGGGCCTTATGCATACTTTGCAAGTGCTCTACCACTGAGCTGCACCTCCAGACCCTTTTTTACTTTTTTATCTTGAGTCAGGGTCATGTTAAGTTATGCAGGCTGCCTCTGGCCTCTAACTCAGTCATCCACCTGCCTCGGCCTCCTGAGTCACTGGGATTATAAGCGTGCACCACTGTACACAGCTCCAGGAGGAAATTATTTAAGATAGAAAGAACACTAAACTAGTTGGTTGGCTTTTTTATGCTTAACCCTTTGCTGAAACTCTGAATTGTAAATTATATCCTTTGAGGAATGTAACTTCAAAAGCTGCAAAATTAGATATATATAGCTATTGTTAAGATACTCAAGTGCAATCCTCTCTCTTGAGAAGCCTGTGTCCATATTTACATGGACACGAACTGTTATTCTTTTAAGTATCTCTTTTTCTCAGTAAATGCTCATGCTTAAATCTGAAGCATGTGTTGTCTCTTATCTTTCCTTAATAAACTCACTAATTTAATTTCACTCTGACTCGTCCTAAAATTCTTCTGTGCGATGGAGCCCAGGACCCCACTTCACTTGAGCGGAGGTCCCCAGGAGAGGGAGCTCCTCCGGTTACACAGGACAGCGCTGCACTGCGTCTCCCGCTGCACTGACAGTACCTCTGAAGTTGCCTAGCATCTCGGGGCTCATTGCCCATCTTTTGAATTTTCAAGTACCCCAAGCTATTGTGCATGTGTTCTATGTTTATATTCCAAGCAGCTTGAATCTGTGTCTCGCAAAAATGCAAGTTGGAAAGTTAATTCATTCTTTTATGTCAAGGTAATTGCAATTTCACCCTAATCCTCTCTTGTCAAAGACATTTCTACAATGCAGGGAGTTATCTTTTACAAGAGACACTTCAAGGTGATTTAATAACAACACTTGCTATGAGTCACATTTTCCCTGTAGTCATCTACTCTTCAGCTTGGGAGAATAGGGTTTCAAGTACAGAAAAGAGAAGGCATTTGGGTAGGCTCAGAACCCACTTACATACTCTCAGCCCTACACACATCTCCAAGAGAAAAGGAAAACTCTAATGAGCACTTACAGTAACGAAGGTGCTAAACAGGATCTTTCAAAGCAATGCTATTTTTATTTGTTTGCTTTAGAGCAGGCTATATTCATTCAGTGCTTTGAAACTTCTTAGAATACTTCTGAATGTGATGACTGTGTTGTTAGGTGCCATCAAGTCAGATTCAACTCATAGCAACCCTCATAGGGTTTTCAATGGCTGATTATTTTGGGATTGCTTCAGGAGTGGATTCCCATGTCCTTCTCCCATTTTTGCGGTGCTGAAGATTGAATCTGGGTCCTCAGAGAGTGCACAGCAGGTGCTGTACCAACTGAGCTAAACCCCAGCCCTGTGATGACTGTAGACAGAGGAAATTTAATATGGTGGTCAATTATTAATTCAACAATTTACTGAACCCCTACTATGAGCTAAAGCACTGTATTGGGGCCTTGGATACAGTAGCACATAGATTGTCTGCTAGCTGCCCACCCCATGCTACTGACACAGCAGGTATTGGAAAAGCAATAGTGCTCGCTCTCACTCTCTCACTCTCCATGGCTCTTTTTCTCTGCCTCTTTTAAGTATAAAACTTACATTCCTGTCATACATTCCTTTTTACTCCATCTGCATAATAAAAAATGCAGATGGACATCTTTTAATGTAACCAAATTCCCAACTCAGGGCACAGTAGGAAAAAATTTGCACACACCTCCCTGTTTCTAATTCTCACCTCACACTAGTGCATGACAAAAGGTGGAAAAGATTGGCTAGGCTATGGGCTGGTTCCAGATGATCTTGTGAAAGGCCAGCAGGCAGCTCCCTTGTGAGAACTCTTCAGCTCTGGAGCGTGAGGCCCTGTCCCCAGCCACGCCTATGCCAGCCTCAGCCCAAAAGGAAACAGAGCTGAAGAAGAGAGAGCTTAGTGGAAATGATCTTTGAAGGGCTCACCATAGTGTCTCCCTTAAAAAAAAAAAAACATAAACAAACCACATTTTTACCTCAAGACTAAGCAATTATGACAAGAGCACATCTCTGCCAAGTACCACTTACTCTGCCTCTAGTTAGAACTTTCTGGGCATGCCCTCACTGGTGTTACTTGCAGTGGGCAGATTCTCTACTCATCCATTTAAAAACCCACTCTGGTGTGGGGGTGTTGCCAGGCATTGCTTTGGGCCCTGGAGTCAAGGCCCAAGGTTGAAGATCCGCTGCGGGTTGGTGAGTCAAGTGTCAACAGGGTACCACACTCCCGAGAGCCACTCCACCAGACCCCCTGGGACATCTCAGAGGTTTACACTCAATAGCTACTCATTGTCAAAGGACAACACCAATTCCAGGAACTCTTCTAAAGATGGTTCTTTACTGTAACTCTCTGTCTGTCTCTCCCTCTCACAAGAGTAGGTGGAATGGACCTCGAGTGCTTTGCACCCCTTGCTTATAAACCCTTACTGGACCAATCAGAGACTGCCACATAATATGGGGTGACTATGGCTCAACCTACCAGGTGGAGGATGCAAATGAAGCATGGACTGGGTGACCAATCAGGGGATGTTCCTTAACTGACCAATGGGGAGTCATTGGATAATTGGGAATTAGCCTATCAGGCGTTGAGAGGTTTGAGGAGGGCAGTTGAATGCCAGAGCCATCTTGGTGGGCTCAACCCCAAAAGGTTTGAGTTAGAGGCCAGGATGTAGGGTAGAGGTCACTGGGGGGACATCTTATCCTGGAGATAGATCTTAGACCTCCAGGCAGGCTAGATAGGCCTCGAGATGGTCTGCCTCTCTAGGCTGTATCCCTATACCCTGGCTACTCCTAATGGTACCCTTACTTTTGTCTCTTTCATCTGGATTTCTAAACATGGAACCCTGTAATTGATAGGTATCAACAGGTTAACAGGATTGTCTTAACAGATACTGGTGCAACTTCAGTGCAGACTTTCACCAGCCAGCACAGAAGAGGACCCAATGTCAATGCTGGAGAGGTATAACCAGCCTGGGGGAGTCAAGTTTGTATCAGACTGGAAAAAAATTGCTCCCCTTATCTGTGTGAGATGTCATGTTTTAATTATGGTCACTTAAGATACAAAATTACTTGGAGTATACATGCCTTGAACATTTTGGGAGATGAAATGGGATAGAAATAAATTAAATGGTCAGAGACTTTAACTGTTTCTCCTACACGTTTGAAAGTTAGAAAAAAAGAGCAACAGCAGCTTGCCTCCATTGCCTCCATGTTGTGAATCTTTTTTTTTTCCCCCACCAGAAATTAGCTCTCTTTGGTTGGAACCAATCATTTACCCTCATAGAGAATCTAAGCTACCAGTAGAGAATCCTTATGCTCAACATAGATTCCTGTGCAAAGAGAGCAGAACATATATTAGTGGCTTCTGGGTCTGAGCACCTGAGGCTCCTGTGACAGGGCAAGGTGCTCATGGTGCCAGGGCCCTGTGGGGGAGTGGCTCCCCCTTGTCCACAAGAAGAGAGGGGATTTTGGTGCTAGCCTCCCTGGTGGCCTTTGTTTGAGCTAATGGTCCCACAGGAAATGTACTAATGCTAGTCATGTGATTTTAAGACAGAGACAAAAGCTTCAGGGGCAAGTGCCACAACAGGTTTTGGTAAAGCCCAGTTACATCTCCAGATGTTGGCCTCGTGGTGAGTACAGCCATGGCTGAGAACAGCTGTCTTTCTTCATCAAACTAGACGGGCAAATAATACAACGTGTTTCCCAGGCAGATAATGCAAACCAGTGTTACCCCAGAAGATGATGGCTGTGGAGCCATGGGTGTGTCTGAGGGCAGATGCCAAGGTCTAAAGTTAATATGAACCAAGCTTCGCTGTGAGGTCCGGGTGGTGGGAAAGGAGGCTGTCTATAGAGCTGGGCTGTCAGAAGGGAAGGGTGGAGACATTTTGGCTTACTTGCCAGAAGGAAGCCAGTTTTGCACATTGTGCACCCAAGTGAGTCTACCACAGACCCTGACCTTCTCACCTGAGCTGCTGCTATCCTCAGCTCATTGGGTGGCTATTAGTTTTGTTGGAAGGCAATTGAGAGGCGTGGTGGCCTTTAGTTCATTTCAACAAACATGAGCAGATATTTACTGGGTATCAGGTACCATGATTTCAAAAAACTAGACATTAGAGCAATATACTGATAATGGAGCCTAAATCTAAACCACCCTAGAAAATCCATGGGGGTCACTGTACTTAAGCACCGCAGAGAGGTTTTGCATAATCAAAGCTTTGGGCTTGAAGCCTTTGTTCATATACATGTCACTCACTCATGATCTTTCTCAGCAACAGCACGGCCATCTGTTAGAGATTTACCTGTGTTAGATTTTCACACGCGTCAGACTTGCTACTTGCCTTCAACTCGGTAAATAGCATGTGAGGGCTTCTTGTCCAAATATGGTTTCTGCTCCCTTCACATGGCTATCTGAAAGAAGAGCAATTTTTGATTTTCAAAACAGATGCTAAGAAAGGCCTAGTGAGCCACCATGGTATGATCATGCTCAAGCTCCTTAGCATCCCACCTGCTTTCTCCAATCATGACCCGTTGGCTGTAATCCAACCACACTCCGGGCAGAGGATGATGGATGCCATATAAGGCCCTCGCTCTAATAAATTTGAGTAACTCAAGCCTATTTTTATACATTGAGCAACATTTACAACTGTCATCTTGATAAATCATGTTGGATCTCGGTTCCTGGGTCACTTACATGCAAGTTTAGCAGCCCTCAAGGGCTGTGGGACTTAGTGCTAATTGCAGATTGGAAATCCTGGAGAAGGTTGAAAATGTGCTGCTGCCTGGAACCTACCACAGAAGGTTCTAATTCAATTGTTCTCGGGTGGAACAATGTTGGTTTATTTTTGTTTTTAAATCTTTGCTAGGCTTCTTTATATTACTTCCAATATTTTTAGTGAGTGAGTGCTTAGAACCAATCTTCCAGCCTGATACTACAGCCCCTATATGGCATTTCCTCTGTGGCACCATCTGATAGTTAGTCATCCACTTTTGATCACTGGACATTTCTAGTTCCCAAGGAGGGAATCTGAAGATTAGAGGCACTTCTTTGCCAAGTGGAAGCCTGATATTATTAATGAAACTAAAACATACCAGTTGCTCTTTTTGAAATTATTCTGAGAGATTTCTAAGAATTTCCCATGATACTGAAGGTTGGTGGCTTAGAGTTTATTGACCCCAAGAGAGCAGAGTGTGTTTGACAGTGGGATACAGTTGTCCTTGCCATTTTCCAAATATTACCCGTTATCTTTACATGTAAAGACCTTAGAAGTACTGGCTGATAGAATCAACCTGCATTGTCAAACCCCACTTTACTCCAAAGGCCTTGGTCATCAATAATGTTTTTTCAACTTCAGAAAAATATACTCCCCAAATTTGGGACACTCTCATTCTCTCAATCTAATGAAAAAGAAACTTTCCACTGTCAGACCTGCATGGGTCTTTTTTATTTCAAGAGGGGAAAAATAAAAAGCTATGTGGTAGGGTAGGGGAAGAAATGATGAGGATTAGATTCACTCACTTATCCATTTTAGGCTGATTTCCAGTTTCTCACTGAACTCTGATGACATGCCATCTCTGGACACTTGTATTTAATCTTGATTGGGAAAGGGAAGTCAAGGGATGACTAGCCTTTTCTCTGTCCCTGCCATTCAAAAATAAACCAAGACTCTTGCACTGGAATAAAATACCAGGTCTTTGTTAGTCAGCTTTCCATGAGTGTAACAAATAGCCTGAGATAGTTGACTTGAAAACAGGAAAGGTTTATTTTGACTCCCAGTTTTGGAGGTTTTAGTCCATGATCAATTGGCTCCATTGTTGTTTTTGTTGTTTTTGTTTATTTGTTGTTGTTTTTTGGCCTGTGGGGAGGCAGTACCTCATGGCAGAAGCGTGTAGCAAGATCTCTCACCTCAGGGTCAGTACTCAAAGGAGAGGAAAAGGTGGCATCCTACAATCATCTTCCAGGGTGCGCCACCAATGACGTAAAACCTCCCACCACACCCTACATCTTATAGGTTCCACTGCCTTCCAACAGGGCCAAGCTAAAGGCCAAGCCGTTAGCCTTTGGGGGATATTACAGATTCAAACTCTTCTCAGTAGGCAAGGTTCTATTCTGAAATGCCTCTCAGAGTGAAATGTTCTTCCTACATTTTTACTACGTTTTGTCTATATCTCTAAAATGTCCATTATCTTATTTTTCTTAACTGGGAATATTTCCTGTCTCCCTCCCACAAAGTCCTTCAGGGATGTGGCTGAGTCTTTTTTCCTAAATGTGCCCAGTCTTACACAGAGTAGGTACTCACATGTGTGGCAAGAAATGAAAGAACAGGTGAGTGAGGAGTCCATTCCCCCAGAGGCACCTGCAGGTAGCCTGGCTGGAGAACAAGAGGGAGAGGTCGGGGTCATGAGTAAGTGCCATGAACAGATGAGCTGGACTGCAGAGATTTATTGCTGAGGTGCCTTCTCTTGCCTTCATTTGTTCACTGTTGTTTTGTCAGTCAACATGGGTAGCTGTTGAATAACATTCATTTATACATTATTTAGTAGGTGTAATCAGTCAAAGTCCCAGCCATCGTGGCCCAGCTTTTTAAACTTGCCTTTTATCCATAAACACATTTCCTGAGCTGCTCTATCTTTTCATCTTGTCTAGGTCATCTATAGCAATATCCCAGAACCTGTCTATTTTCTTTTTAAATCCCTTGATGGATTATAAATAGACCCTCTAAACCTTCCCAAAGCTGTGAAGGTAAATTCTGTCTTTCTAAAGCACCATCAACCTCTTGCTCCTTGTCCAGACCTCTTCAGGGGTCTTTCCCCTCCCCAGGGCTGACACAAAAGCCTCTACACTTCTCAGCCCTCCCACTGAGGACATTGTATCAATGACCAGCGTTGGGAAGGAACAATCACATGATGGAAGCCGAGCACACATCTCACTAGTTGCTTTAGGCACACGATGAAGACAGTAAAAGAAGGGAAATCTAACAGAACAGATGGCAGGGGAAGAAAGCAAGGGCAAGGGAATAGGTGATGGGGGGATATAGAAGGGGCAGAAAGAGAACTGAGGGAAACTGAGGGGTACAGAAATGAGGATAAAGAGGGAAAAATGAACAATGGGGCAGAGAGCACCTGGCTCACCTCCTTTGCTTCCTTTGACTTTTAGATGCTGCTCTTTTGCTACCACACCCAAGTCTCTCAAATCCCCTCTGAAGTAAATGCTGCTAGAAGAGGAAAACCATTGAGAGAAAGAACTCCAGGCTCTCCAACTCCCCTGGGATCCTCCCTGTCCTTCAGATGAGTCAGAAAAGAGCCCCATTTCCCAACTGCCCAGATTGCAGAGAAACTTCTGGCTACATGGTGGTTCTTGGGACCCTGTGCTCTCCAAGCTTCACTTCAACGAAGTCTTCTCTTCCCAGGCTCTCTTAGGAAGGGGTGCACTTCCAAGCCACTTTGCCGTTTGCTTTAAAAATTCACTCCCATTTGCCAACTGGAATCCTCTCCTCCCTGGTCCCCCACAGCAACCTCTCAGGCCAGAGGCCAGCAGCCAGGTTGCTCTTCTCTGAGCCTGATTCTTTCTGTGTGTTCATTTGCAATTTCCAGGCACAGCCTTCTCCGTTAAGAGGCACTTATACGCAACAAATCTCTTGAGTGAGCGTTGACTTGATGTTCCTCTACACACATTCATTTGGACATTCCAGTACAGTGTTGACACTGAATTAGGCACAGAGCTCAGCCCCCTCCTTCATCCCAGTTCCTCCCGCCTCTCCCTGCACCCATCCTGGGTTAGGGTCTCATGCAGCAGAATCACCCTGGGCTTTACCAGAAAATCTCTAGGGGTTTAACAGTTGGGGTCACATCTAGTAAATCCAGTCTATGCAAAACCATTAGCAAAAATGCACCCAGAGCCCCCTCAGCCTTCTGCAGTCATGCTCAGAGCTGTTTCAAATGGTTCTTTAAACATCAGCTATCAATCATTTTGAGCCCCCAAATTTGGAGAAGACAAGTCTTTTCTACCATTTCCTATCTCCATAAAGGGAAAACCCCACTGCCTCACTCTAAAAGAGTGAGCATCTCTTAGAGAAACAACTGCATTTCTTAGCATCTAAGGCCATGTGACTGGAGGGCACAGAACTTTGCAAATGTGTCTCCAAAGGCTTGATGTTTTGAGAGCAAAGGCCTGTCTCACTATAGCTAACATTTCTTGTATTTTTACCACATCATAGGCATTGTGGCTTGGGCTGGGGTTTAGCTCAGTTAGTAGAGGGCTGCCCTACACGCTCTGAGGCATTGGGTTCCCCAGTACTGCAAAAAATAGAAGAAGAACCTGGCAGCTCACCTCTGAAATAATCCCCAGTCAGGCATTGAAAGCCCTAGGAGTAGCAGAGAAGCTCTAGCATAGTGCTAGACATGGCACAGTGTCAGGGGAGTGTTTTGTTCTGGTGTACATAGAGTCGCTATGAGTCAGACCTGACTCGATGGCAACTAGCAACAATAACAAGGTACTGTGGCAATTCTCACATATTATTTCACTTCATCCACTCCCAAATTCCAGATCCAAAGGTGACACTTCTCTGCCAGAGCTCTCCAATGGCTGCTGGTGTCGCTAAGGAAAAGCCAAGTCCTCTGTCTATGCCATGGTAAGGCTCTTGTGAGCACTCTTGTGTTTTCTGGATGGCTATCTCTTAGCTTCTCTGCTCTGTCTGGTCTTGCTACTCCTTCCACTTGTGAACAAGCCTCTCTGCCTCCTCAAAGGGTCACATCACTTGTCCTTTTTCTCTCTCTAGTCCCTACTTGAATGTCATCTTCCCAGTAGGACACTGTACCCCATCTCCACCCTGTCTCCCAAACTCTGCTCCTCCTTCCTCCATTCCATCTCTAGTCCCAACGTATTACATATTTGTATTCTGCCTCCTCCAATTACAATGCAACTCCACAAGGGCAGGGTTTCCTTTCATTCCCTTGTGAACCCCCAGGGTGGAAATGGGGTACAGTGTCCTACTAGAAGCACAGTGCTATCGATAAAATATTTTTAATAAATAAGTGAATTATGGTATTCTTATCACCTCCAGTCTACAGTCGAGAAAGAAATATAGGGGGCTTATGTCATAGAGCTACATTAGCAGTACTTGGGCTCATCAACCCCCATCCTCCTGCTCAGAAAGCATTAGTGTGAAATGTTCTCCCCTTGTTCATTCCCCACGCTCATTCAGTTGGGGTGATTTGGGCCAGAGAGTGAAGCAGAGATGGAGGCTGAGGAACAAGAAAATAGTGGGGAGGCCAGGCCTGGCATCTGCTGTGCACATCCATACTCATGTCCAATCTCATAGGTTCTGCTCTCTTCTATCTCTTGACATTGACCAAATTCAGTCCTTTCTTAAAGACACACCACAGCATTAAAGTGCAGCACAGATCAGATTGCATACATTTTTCAATGTTTTGAAGGACAAGTTATTGCTACTGTTTCTGTTGTTACTCTTAATGCTTATATTTTGGAACCCTTTACTAGATGGGCCTTTTGCATAAAGGGAAAGATTATATAACATGAGACAAACCAACCTCAAAAAATACTGACCTTCAGGCTTCTGGAAAATAGATACTGTGCTTTATTCTTCCTGATTAGTACAAAGACTGACCCATAGTAGGCATTTGATAATTGTTTATTGAATGAATGGACATCTTTGCAGATGAAATTTTAGATCTGTCCATAAGAGCAGATTTGGAGCATAGTTATCTTTCTGGGGTGCCCCAGTCTCATATACATCTAGGAAAAGGGTGGGTGGGGGCGGGATCAGTCACATTTGAGAGAAAATCATAATACCAATGGAACGTTTGAAAGGTAAAATTGGTAACTAGTAGAATGGGTGCTCTTCAATTATGAGAGATAAACCCAGGGCAGAATCTGTCACCTCAGAGCTGTGCAGGAAGACACATTGTGGGGTTGTGTGTCCCAAATAGCCAAGTAAGGTGGGTTGCTTTCCAACCATAAAAACATTCCAGAGTATCCAGATGCAGCAGCACATCCCTCTAATCTCAGCGACTAGGGAGGTAGAGGCAGGAGGGTTGAAAATTCAAGGCCAGAGGCAGCCTGCATAATTTAGGGAGATTCTGTCTCAAATAAAAAATAAAAAGGGGGTTTAGGGTACACCCCAGTGGTGTAGTGCCCTGAGCTCAATCCCCTCAGTACTAAAAAAAAAAATCTCAGAGAGAAAAGCAAATGGCCATGATTTATAAACGAGATTAAATTGGTGAAGTCATAAACAGGCAGTCTAGAACCATCAAAGCTGACACTATATGTGTATCTATTTATCTGTCAATTTATCTCTCTGCATTTTCTTGCCTGTGAAGATCAGTGCTTCAGGTGGAGGATGGAGCCCAGCTGAGGAACAAAATTCCTGTCCCGCTTCCTTGGGTTTGGTCTCAGGGTCTGGAATATTAGAAGTGCTTCTGGGTATCCAGCACTTTTAGCCCAAGAAACAATATTATTTTTTTTCTAGTCCATCTCTCTGCAGGAGGAAGGCTAGCCCTCCAGTTGGACAGCCATCCAGAGAGTATGTGGAGATTCCTCTGAGTGACATAGTGACAAAGATAATCTCTACCTGAATGTGCTTGCAGCCATAGCCCTGGTGACTGATCCTGTCAGATCTTGGAAGGTAAGCAGGGTGAGGCCTGGTTAGTACTTGGATGGGAGACAGCCTGGGAACATCAGGCGCTGTAGGCTTGGGAGAAGGACCTGGCAACCTACTCCCAAAAATTAATCTGCCATTGAAAACCCTAAGAATAGCAGAGAAGCGCAACAATAGTGTTTCATCTGTTGTACCTACAGTGGCTATGAGTTAGACACCAACTCGAAGGCACCTAACAACAATAACCTGAATGTAGACTACACCTAGTTATTTGTTGCCTAATGAATAGAATTCTCCATAAAAGTGATGGGATGGAGAAGGGGGTGTTGCTCAGTTGCACAGCATGTGCTTTGCATGAACAAGGCCCTGGGTTTTATCTCCAGCAGTGTGATGGAAAGTTACACACAGGATGAGTTTATAAAAGACTATGACTTCTACCCCCCAGTATTTCTGTCAGCTTGTCATGCTGCGGGGTTGCATGTTGCTGTGATGCTGAAAGCTATGCAACTTGTATTTCAGACACCATCAGGGCCACCCATGGTAGACAGGTCTCAGCAGGTCTTCTAGACTAAGACAGACTAGGGAGAAGGACCCGGCAGCCTATCCCCAAAACAATTAGCCATTGAAAACCAGATGAAAGCATAGAAGCATTGTCAAATATAGTCCCAGAAAATGAACTCCCCAGGATGGAAGGCATTCAAGAAATGACTGGGGAAGAGTCAATTGACCTTAGTTACAGAACTGGAGTAAAGCCTCTGGGACCTCCTTCCACTGATGTGGCAGGACTCAAAATGAGAAGAAACATGATTTCAACTGTGGCCTCAAAATAAATCGTGTGCACGGCACAGTGTTGGGTAGTGTTTTGTTCTGTTGTACCTAGGGTCACTAAGAGTCAGATCCAACTTGACAGCACCTAACAACAACAACAACATGACTTCTTTCTTGCCAGCTGACTATTTCTGGCTCATTTGCTTTAACAAAGCAAGGTGACAGTTGGAAAGACCCTTGTGGTAAGAAACTAAAGGTATCTTTCAATCAACAGCTAGCAAAGAACTGAGGCCCTCAGTTTGACAGCCCAAGAGAAATTGAATCTTGCCAATAACTGCTAAATGAACTTGGAAGCAGATCAAGCCCCAGGTGAACTTTGAGATGACAGTGGCCTCGCCAGCATCTTGATTGCAGCCATGTGAGAGGCTCAGAGCTGGAAAGCCCAGGTAAGCTATGCCTAGATTGCAAGGCAACTAGGAGTTAATAAAAAATGGTTAAAAAAAATTTTTTTGTGGTACAGGGGGTTGAACCCAGGACCTCATGCTTGCATGCTTTGCAAGTGCTATACCACTGAACTGCACCCCCAACCCTTTTTTTTTTTTTTTTTTTTTTTTTTTTTTTTTTTTTTTTTTTTTACTTTTTGAGACAGAGTTTTGTCAAATTGCCCATACTGCCTCTGGTCTTGAACTTGTGATCCTCCTGCCTCTGCCTCCCCAGTCACTGGGATTACAGGTGTGTGCCACCACACCCAGTTTAAAATATTGTATTTTAGAAAGCTGAATTTTGGGGTAGTTTAGAAAGCTGAATTTTGGGGTAGTTTGTTACACAGCCACAGATAACTAATACAGTGGTAATGAAAATACACTGAGATATAGGTAGCAAAGATGCATGTTAAAATTATCATAGGAGCACAGAAGCTTAGATCACAGGGTACTTACAGTGGATAGTCTGTGGGAGGCCAAAGTATAGAACCCTAGTTCACAATGCAAAGCTGTCCATGCTACTCCTACTCTAAACCTTAATAACTACCATAGCTGTTCATTTACTCATTAGATAAAGCCCAAGTTCCCTAGATGCCAACAAGGACTGCCATCATCTGGCCTCTGCCTGTTTTTCCAACTTGGTATCCTGCTTTCTCTCTACTTGCTGCACCCTATCTTTGAGTCATACTACAGTAAATATCACTGCTCCAAATGCTCTGTCCTTTCCACTTGCCTGGACTGTTCTCTCTCCCTAGAATGTCTTCCAAAAAAGACAGTTACTTGCCTCCTTGGTGCTCATAGAACTCCACACAAACTCCTCTAGCTGCCCCTCCAGGGACTCTTTCTTGCATGCACCTCTGTCCATTAACCCTTGGTTTTCTTGCCTACCACCCTGCCTAGCTCTGACCTCCATATTTAGCCTTTTGTTCAACTTGAAATCTTCAGAGCTAGTTCACAACCTGGCAAATCATTTCAATCAACAAATGATGAAGGAGCATTGATGGGATGGGTCTGCCAGGAAGATTACTTATTAGTTTAACTATAAATTATACCACACTATTGAAGTAAAAGGGAGCTTACAATGAAAAGATCTATATTCAAGAAAGCTAACACACACAAAATTAAAATCCACACAGAAGGATAAAAAAGTAAATCCTCCAAATAGCAAGTATATTTGTCACAATGGAGGATTATATTTCACTCCACATTTGCCATCAAACATGAAAGAAAATTCCAAGAATTATAAATTTGCCTACACCTTGCACTTGGGTTAATTCTGAGAATTTCTCCATTAAGATAAGACAATGGTTTTCACAGAGTTTGTCATAGTTTTTTCACCCTGTGTATCCAACATATCCATCCTAGAAGAAGTGTAACCAGAGTGCTCCTTGGAAACAAGGATGGCTAGACTCTGTCTTATGTATTTTGGACATGTTGTCAGAGGGACTAACCCCTGGAGAAGGATATCATATTTGGGAGAGTGGTGCATCAATGAAAAAAAGGAAGACCCTCTACTAGATGGATTGACACAGTGGCTGCAACAATAGTCTTAAGCATAAAAAAGATCATATGAATGGCAAAGTATTGGGTAGCATTTCATCTGTTGTACATAGGCTGCTGTGAGTCAGACCTGATTCCACAGCACCTAACAACAACAACAACAACAACAACATATCAAATGTATCAGTTCTATTCACTAAGAAGCAAATCAATTCAAAATAAAAAGGGAGATGATTCTAAAAATCAATACTGAATTTTTATGACTTTCAAGAAATCTCCTGTCTTCTTTACTTGTTACCACCTGAAAAGTAAAGCCTGATGCAAAGGTAAATCAGTTTAGGGATCATTTAAGCAGAGAAATAAGCCACCTTCCTCATGAGGCAATGCTTACTTTATTAGAGAAAATATCTTTCTCACAGATGTAGCTATTAAGTGCAGGTATTTGAGGATCCTTTTTGAATACCTTTAAGTCAGAGGTTTCTGATCAGCATGGATGTCTTTAATTTAAAAAAATAGAGAGAAAATACTTGATGATTTACATGGCTTATTAAAATTTGTTTCCAAACAATAGGTTTATTGTTGCGAGGAATTTCAATACAAGATCAATAATTGGTCTTAGTGAGAATGATTTGAATCCTATGAAACTTGGACAATCACATTTTTTTTCTATTCCTGCTCAGTCAAATTTCTGTGAAGCTCTATTGTCTTTGGTCTACAGAAGGGACAACATCCAAACTTCAGCTAAAGTCTCTGTCCATTGAGGTCACCAGTCAACTCTACAGTCAAAACTACAGAGCTTCCTTGCAGGACAGAAGGCTTTCTGTTCTATAAATTGGATATGTGTGGAGACATGATCAACGGATTGATGATTCAATGATATAAATGTGCTGGAAAATTATCTTAGAGAGGATGTGGATGACTCTGTACAAAAACCTGTGTGCCTGAAAATCCAAACTGGGAATCACGAGACTAACAAAGGTGCTACTGGTACATGCCACCAGAGGAGAAGGCTACAGAATCCCAGGGAAACAACTTTTTGACCTTGGTTACTGCTTAAAACACACAAGGATATAATACATTCATTGAAAAGCAAAACCGAAACAAGAAAGTTTCCTTCTCTCATTTGAATTGCTCAAAAGTTTGTTAATGTAAAAGAAACTGTGAATTTTTATACTTGGTACGGGTTTGTGGATTCAGGACAGACTAAAGTTTTCAGTGCCAACACATCTTCATCAGAGAAAACTTGGTGCATTTGTAAGTACTTCTGGTTTATTTTTACCCAGATGGATTTGCATTTGATTTGCCTTTTTCCTATGTGCTGTGCTTTAGAACACATCTCAATAACATTTCAGATGACCTCACAGGCAGCCATCCACACACCCAAGTCTCAAGAGAATCACTCAGGAAGCAATGCATATCATTCCACCAGTCCCATGCCCTGTTCCTTGTATGCCACCAACCTAGCCCCAGGAAAATTAGCTGCAACAGCAAGTTAAGCCAACACTGGGACTGAGAATGGATGCATGGCCTAGGTACTTGAAGTAAGTAAAGCACACCTTTAAGGTCTTTGCCTCAGGATCCTAAGACAAATACTAAAGTATTTCTTATGAGTCTGTGCTAAGAATAACCTAGGGCATGTGTTATACCTGCAGACCTCTAAGCACAGCCCCCAGATTCTGGGCCAGGAAGCCTGGGATAGAAGTGGACCTTGGGAATCTACAGTCAGGACAAGGGAAACAGAACCCTGATAGCCAAAAGTGCCAGCAGGTTGTTGCTAGGGTAACAGCCTCCAAAGATGGATGCATGTTAAAATCTCCTGAGGAACTTCAACAATAAGATTCATGTCACCTACACTGGGTTTACTGAATAAAAATCTCAGCATCAGGAACCAGGATTTTATTTTTCGTACTTCCACTCTGGCTGTACATTACAATAATCTGGGGAGCATTTGAAAAATACGAATATCCAGGACCCTATGCAGAACAATTGAATCAGTACCTCTAGAAGAGGTGTAGCTTATAAAAGCTCCCTTGGTGATTCTGATAAAACCAGAACACAGCTCAGCATCTGGGAAGCACTGAGCTCGATGGTGTAAAATGAAGCTGAGGTCATCAGTTTTTAATCTTTATTCAAAAGAGCAGCAAGGAGCAACTACACATGGACTTTGTGGCAGACACTGCTGGGCTGTGCCTTTGTTTAGTTCATGTTCCAGACTGCTCCCTGTGCATGGCTTTACGCTGAACAATTTATTCAGGTCTATCTTTGAAAAAGCCTGGGAAACTCAAAACAAATTAAGAAGTTTCCCATCAGTAATGGGAAGAAGGAGGCTGGGAGCCCAGAAAAGCTATTCAGTCTGCCTGCCAGTTAAGGATTTCCATGTAGCTTCAAAGATGTTCTAACCACATGATGACATTGCTGCTCAGGAGTGAAGAGACTCTACCCTCAGGAAAATGGAAAGGAAATATCCAGGACACAGCAGCTACATTTTCACAGGCTCCTAAGGATGTGGTTGGCATATGGTGAGGACTCAATAAATATCTTGAATGACTGAAGGAGTTTCCATCACCAGGGCTAAAACCTTAAATAACCTTTGAAGATGTCTCACTACAGATTTTTTCTAATTTCTGAAGTAATCAGTACTACAGTTGCCATCATGAACTATAATACCTTGAACAACTGGAACTGGTTGCAAATTGCTTTCATTTTTAATGTAGAGCAAGTAAGTTCTGCTTAGATAATTAAGCAGATTTTATTTAAACTTCCAAAAGCATGGGGATTTCAATCCTGGCTGCTCCTCATCTATGGGGCACACAATGGCTCCCTAAAAATGACCATGTATGAATCCTCAGGACCTGTGAATGTCATATTTTACACAACAAAGGGACAGCTGTGATAAAAATTAAGGACCTTGAGATGGGGACACTTTTTTGACAATGTGAGTAGTCCCAATGAAATTCAAATTTCACTAAAAGATGGAAGGAGGCAGCAATTCAGAGTCAGAGAAGTATTGGAAGAAGCTACATTGCTGGCTTTGAAGATAGAGGAAGGGGCCATCAGCCAAGGCACGCAGGCAGCCCTGAGAGGTTGGAAAAGGTAGGGAAGTGGAATTTAACCCAGAAAAATGCAGGCTTGATAATACTTTGAGTTTAGCACAGTGAAACTCACGTAAGACTTTTAACTGACAGAACTCTAAGATATTAACTGTGTTGTTTTAAGCCACTAAGTTTGTGGTAATTTGTTAAAATAGCAAGAAGAAACTAGTACATGACACAAGATTTAAGAGAAAAAGGGATACAAAGAAAAACAGTGACAAAAGTAGTGTTTCTTTGCCTTCCAACACAGCAAAGAGATACATTAGGACCCTCTACAAAGTGATGTGGCCAACAGCATACCACCAAAACTCTGGTGTGGCCTTTAAAATCAGAGTGGTGAAATAAGAGTTAACTGAGATTCTTGCTATGAGTCATTTACAGATGGTAGGATGACAATGGCCATTTCTGAATAGCATACATGTCGAACCTAAAAGAGAAAATGTTATTTCACACCGACGTCTTGTATATGGTAAATGAGTAGAAAGTCTGACTAACCAATATCACAACATGCACTTCCTTTGGGTGAAATGGTCAACATTAGCGAGAAGATGGCTTCCCACACAAATACTACTTGCCAGAGTGGGCAGCCATGGTTGTGTAAAGGTGACAGAAATGGTCATACTGTAGGACCACCTCCTTCCAGAAGGTATTAGGAAGTCATGTTTGGAAAAGCAGGCTCTAACACTGTCCTTCCTGCCACTTGACACTTGTTCATAACATGGTTGTGTAGGACTAGGAAGTTGTTAGCCATGCAGGGATCAAATCCATAGGCTTATAAGGAGCTTGAACCTAGAATCTCAGCTTCACCAACAGGACCTCATCCTGTTGGTGATGCTCATCCAGTGGAAATGCATTCAACTCTGTTTTCTGTCACCTAACTCTTGAGATTGGGCTGGGGTTTAGCTCACTTTGTAGAGTGCTGTCCGTACTCTCTGAGGACTTGGGTTCAGTCCCCAACACCGCAAAAACAGAAGAAGGAAGTGGCAATCCACTCCTGAAGCAATTCCAAAACAATCAGCCATTGAAAACCCTTTGAGGGTCATTATAGTTGGACCAGAGTCGATGACACCTAACAACAACAATAACTCTGAGGCCAGACTGAGACCTGGGAAGTGCAGTGTTTTGCTTATGGATTCCTTTCTTTCCCATGGGCTAACAACAGCTTCAGAAGAGTAGGGATCAGTTAAACATCCGATGACTGCTCTACAAGAATGTGTGTGTGGGGAAGGGCAACGACTATGGCTGTTAGAAGAGCGGGTGCTGCACTACAACAGTCTGATGGTTAGACTGAAGATAGTACCAGGACAATACTCCACAGTGGTGGAGATCTCCAGCAAGAAAACAGAGTAGAAGGCTCCTGTTACACTCCACCAGCATCACAAAAATCAAAACCACCACCATTTATGGAACACTTTACTATGGACCAGGCACAGGGTGCCAAATATACCACAAACATCTAATCTTCATTATCACTTATCAGACGTTCCTTATTAATTCCATCTCATAAATGAGAATACCAAGGCTTGAGAAAGTATACTGCCTCAGCTTACCTGGCGTGGAGGGGCAGATCTGGGATTCAAAACCAGGCTTTTCTGATACTAGTGCCTGTGATTCTTTCCACCATACTTTACTACTTTTAATATAATAGAAGAATACAGGACATAATTTGGGGGAAAGAAGCAGAAAAAATACCATCAATGTAGCAACCTACCTGCAAGTCAAGGAAGAGATTTCTTTACAGACATTCACCCATTTGTTCAGCATTTTTTGAGCATTTTTCCTATGCTTGAAATTCTGCCAGTGCAACTGGGAATCACTCAAACATCAAATGCTATTGGATGGTAGGTCCTAGAGATAGAGAGCAGCAAAATTCCAGGACATGCTCTAACACAGACATCTTGCCAACTAAACAATCCCACTGATGTCAGGCCAACCACACTGCCAATTGCCACAATTTAGCAGCATCTGGTAGAGTGACTCAGCAAATGACAATGAAGACGCAGCATCTCAAGCAAGCGTTAGGTAGGAGGAAAATCACTGCAACCTCAACATGCAACAGGCATAGGAAACAGGGACCCAAAAGAAGAAAGAGGTCCTCCTTTCGTATAAAACTGATGGTCGATACTGGCCTATTCACTTATCCCTATCCAGACTAACTCAGAAGGAAGGGGTGGCCAGAGACCACCTCAACCACCAAGTCTCTCCAGCAGCACCGAGAATGCCCTTCAGACTTCGGACCCTGAAACCAGCCTTACTGTGAGGAAGACACTGTGCGTCACTATAAAGAGCCAGCTGTTGGGGCTCAGCACGATACCCCCAAATATAGCACATTGGCCTACTGGGTATTATAAACTGAAGGCAACTAAGAAAATAGCAGAAGCAGAAAGGTCACTTGGCCTTCCTCCTTGCCTTTCACTCCTTGAAACAGGGTCATAAAAAATTCTCTGAACTACCTTGCCTGAAAGTAGATCATAAGATCCTCAATTCAAAGGGCCCTTCCATATACCTGGAGACCAAGAAGAATCTGAACAAGTAGGCCATGCTAAGTTGCCTTCAGTTTATTACCATTAAGTCATACCTCTGCCCTTTGTCTAATCATCCTTCTACACAACTGTATCTTCTTCATCAAACTTCAGCATAAAAGTACAGTCTATGGGATATTTCTGAGGGCTCCTGTGTTGTGTAAAACTTTGGTTAAGTAAATCTGTGATGGTTTTCTCTTAACATTTATTGCAGGAATGTCAGTCATGAATTTGGCCATGGGTAAGGAAAGATATTATTTTTCCCCTACAGAGTCCAACTAAACACCTTTTATCATACACATGCCAAAGTTAAGGAGAGAGAAATCTGAGGGCATACTTTTGGTTCAGCATGTCCCAAAGTGTGTTCCTTGGAATGACAGTGACCACATTTCTCAGTTTGCCAAAGACAGCCTCAGTTTATTCCTGGTGTCTTGGGATGACTATTCATACTGTTCAACCTTATTCTAAAAAACTTTCCAGGTTGGACAGTAAGTTAAATGGTCACCTAGCCCAGAAACCCACTTTCAGGCCTATCAATTGCTGCATTGTTCTTCTCTGAACATTTACCATTGCAAACTGTGTTGTGAACTTTGAGGGATATAATACAAAAATGATTTTGATCAAGCAAATTTTTTCGTAAAAGCAAAACATCTGTTATTGACCTGTGTCACTACTATTGTGTTATGCACAATTCAGGAAATTAAACGAGCTCAGTTGTTAGTGCATGTGGCTTCCCAGGGATTTAATATGCCAGCATGTTAGGAATTTCCAAGAGGGTCATAGACGGGGCAGTTTTTCCAAACTTATTTAGATACAAAGCCTTTTTATTTTCACCAAGTGTCAAAATACTCCCACACTTTCATCTGACAAAGACAGGTGACTAGTATGACTTGGGACTGTTCTAAGCCCTTGGAATTGTTTGAGCCAGATAGAAACCAAGTCCTTGTTCTCAAGGAGCTTCTATCTATCCTAAAGGGGGAGACAGACAATAAACCTATAAATATTGGCACCTAACAACAACAACAACAACAACAACAACAACATCCCTTGAGTAACAGAAAGTCAATATACAACCCCAAACATCCAAGAATTCTGAGGGACATTCATGAAGCAACATGTTTTCCCATGAGCTGGCATGACTCACGTGTGTCAAAAGCCATTGCTTGCTGAGTATGAGGGAATTCCCTTAACAAGTTTCCTTCTTGAACCGGATGGGCTTCACTTGGTCTTCTCATTAATATAACTGTGTTTTCAGGGTGAGTCCATCTTCTTTTGGTTTTCGGCTGTGGACTATGATCATAATATGTACCTTTAATACTACTCCCCATGCTAGACTGAGGTGTTGTTTAAAATAGCATCACTTTCAAAAGAGATGCTTAGCACCCAGAGTATTGTAAACATTAGAACCAATGGAGGGGCTTTACATTCCATGCCACCCACCCCACACTGAAGCCTGGGATGAGGGGCAAGGAGGTGCTTAAGCACATTTGCTCACACACACACTTCGACCCTTTGATGGATTCTGTGCAGAACTGAGCCTCATACTTTAATGAATATACCAAGTTAAAACTTCCCTTCCTGGAACAAAGCAGGAGGAAAATCTCTTTATGTTGCAGGGACTGCAGATGCCATGGGCTGAGCCTGTCCCAAAGCTTCCCTCCACTGCTCACAAACTAAGCCATCTTGCTGCATTTAGCACTTCTCCCCAGACCACCCACCCCGATGCGGATACACAAACCACATGTGTGAGGAATGCTGCCCAGCTAGGAAATCAGTATCAGTATTTCAACCTTATTACTTGCACAGACGGCCCTTTTCATGAAACTCATTTATCTTTTCATTAGCTTTGATTATTTCCTTTTAATGGCCTGGATTTATCCTTTTCTACCCTTTTGAAACCCCAGAACTCTCTGCTGGGGCCTGCATGTTGCGGAAGCCTTGATGGTCAGGGGAAAGGAGCAAATAGTTTTTGCCTGTGCCCCCATCTGTCTCCCCACTCATGGGCAGCCATTCTGTGCAGATTGCCCTGAGCCCCAGTAATCACCCAGCTACTATGCAAGTGGACACAAGCACCCTTCCCATTCAGTGGGTGGATTATTTCTGCTGGTATTTACCAGCCATGGGGCCCAGTTATAACTACTGGAGTGGTTTCTGTTTGTGTCGTGTATTTCCCTTGCTAGCTCTGGGGACCATATTGGTTACACTTCTTTAATTAAGGGAAAATGAAGACCAAGAGTCTGAGAGCCAAGGGCAATTTTACAATCTTTGGAAAAGACTGGAAATGCCCCTAAAGAAGGGGACCACATAAACAGGAAGGTGTGGATACTATTACCTGGCAAAGAAAGCAGAAGCACTGAAATGTGCTCCGTATTTTCTCTCTGGGTGGTATCTCAGCCAAGAAAACAAATTAAATACCCTTAGCTGCTCCGCTAATCAGAAAATGCCAAGAGGACTAGCTTCCGAGAGTTTGTCCGTGAATTATCAGAGAGGTCTGGATGTCAGGCCTTGATTTGCTGTCCTTGTTGTATTTCTGTGCATACCTAAGCTGGGGACACTTCTCTGAGGCAAGGGAAGAAACGTATGGTGAAAAACGGGCATAGCACACTCCCACGAGAGGACGCTTTGGGACAACACACTGAGGCATCTGCAGCAGGCCTGTGATGCTGATCTTGACTCTTTCTCCACACTGGAGAAGGTGCAAGGCCATCATTTCAAATAAACAAATGCATATCGAGGCTCTGCTGAAACAAGGGAAGAGGTAAGCCCAATCCGAATGTGGTCATTGGAAAGTTTCCCTGCTACTCCAGCCTGTCTGGTACTGATGCTCCACATTTAGTCAGTCTTCTAGTTGCTAAGAGCCATGTCAGCCCACTACAATCCCCTAAATGGCTTGTCAGCCAGAAGGAAGGGCAGTTTCTCAAATTTGGTATGTCTCTTTACCACAAAGTAGAGTATCATATCCAATTCCTTGGATCTTTGCCAAATTGAATGTGTTTTAATCTCTGTCACTGTGGTTTTTTCTTCTTCCTGTCTAATCAAGGTAGCATTTCTGGTGCTAAAGTAAATGCTGGACCTTTTAAGACTGATTCTGTCTAGCTATAGCATATTGTTTAGTTGTTAACAAAACCTTCCAGTGGAATAGTGGGAAAAGAAAAAAGTACCATGTACAAATAACCAGTTTATTCCAAGAATGTGCCCCACCATTTCTTGCTCAGTCTCTATGGAGCTTAAATAACTATGCTGGGTTTAGGAAACAGAAAATGGGGCCAGACACTGGGAACTCAATGGTGAATGAGCCTGGTCTCTGCTCTCAGCTTGTTGTTAGGTGCCATCGAGTCAGTGTCCAACTCATTGTTACCCTATGTACAAGAGATGAAACAATTTTGTTAGCGCTTCTCTGTTATTCATAGGCTTTTCAATGGCTGATTTTGGTGTGTGTGGGGGGGATGGGGTTGGTTGCCAGGTCTGTCTCCCAAGACTACAGCACCCGGTGTTCCCAGGCGATCTCCCATCCAAGTACTAACTAGGCCCCACCCTGCTTAGCTTCCAAGATCTGACTGGATCAGACGCCACTGTGGTACGGCTGCAAGCCTGCCCTCAGCCAGTGTGGGGTATACTGTCCATTCTGTGGACACCTTAGATCTCTCCCTACATTCTTCTTTTGGAACAGCATCACTTTGTGAGAAAAGGCTAAGGACTTATTTTTTCCTGTATTCAAAGGAAAGCCAAGCCAGTCAAACAAAGGTGAAAGACTACAGATTGTTAAAAATAAAAAAAGGAGCCATAATAGATTAGGTATGAATTTAAGCAAAACACCTATTTCTGTCAATCTGTACTTACATTTCAACATGAGTTTTAGAGATGGGAAATACATCTTATATGTGTCTCGTAGTTCACATAAAAGCATGTACACACACATACACAGTGTATTTTTCAACATAACTACACATACATACTCCATTAAAAATATACTGACAGATTTATAAAACGTATCGGCCTTGCACTGTTAATCTCGAGAATACATTTTTACTTAATTTATTTTTGCACTGCATGGTAGCTCTGGCCACCGTTAAGGATCTGTCAGCATTTCCATCATAACCCTATTTTCAGAATACTGGAGTACAAGTGCCAAAATACATATTTACAGTTTACAGACAGCGGTGGCTTTGTCTTCCTTTTAAATTGACTTCTCAATGCATCTTTACAAGGAATATTCAAGGATGGCAGTGCCTACATAATAAAAAGCATCATATAAAACAGAAGAGGTCAAAAGATGTAGACTTCCAGCCCAAGACTAACCTACACCACAGCAATCAACTCCTTCATGATCACTGCAACTGTAGCAGTCTCTACATCATAGTTTTAGAGCAACAGTCCAAACAAGGTTACTCTGATAATATATGTATATATACATATATATAAATATAGGAGCAGTACATCATATTAGTACACAAAATGCTATAGGTGGAAAGAAAGAAGCATACAGCAAATTACTCCAGAGCTGATCACGTCCACAGTGAGAAAAATGAACAAAAGCCACCAAACACAGACATTGACCATTTTCAACACTGAACATCCAACTCCAATAAATAGGTAGGGTTAAAACATTTAAGAGCAAAGTCTCTCTTACACAAGTATGTTAACTACATTTGTGGGGCTTGGAATGGTGAATGGGATGATATGCAGGCGTAAGTTGTTGTTCTTTTTAAAATTAGGTGGGTCTGTAAAAGTTATCAGTAAAAATTGGTTTTGGTGGAAGAAACTTCTTAGTGGAAGAGGGCCGATTTTATTGGCTCTTTGCACAAAACAGGTAAGCAACAATTCAGGTTTGAGAGATTTGCTTAGCAATTTAAAAAGGTTTAGGACACTAGTCTCATGAGGCTGTTTTTTCTAAAGCGCTTGTCTCCTGATCTGTAGTTTTTACATTCTTTTCAACTTTTGACAGAATATGCAAGCATATATAGACAAACTTATTTGTCTACACACACACACGGGGGGGGGCAGGCAGATTATGGTGAAAATATAAAATAACTGCAACCATTTTCGTTGTTAATATGATTGGTGTATTCTAAGATATAAGGACTCCCTCTCACACACATCCTGCTGCAAAATCAGAAGCAAAAGCTAATTTATGAGGGGGAAAATGTTCTGTACAGACATTTTTCTCCTCAAATCACAGGAGAAAAATTTAAAGACAATTTATCATACTCTGGCTGGTTCAAACCATATTCACATTCACCCAATTAATTTTATTTGAAACATCTATTTATATATATATACACTAAAGAAATTAAACCCTGCCATTTCCCCTTTGTGCTTAAAAAAACCAAAGCCACTGTTAGGGTGGGTACATGTCTATCAAAAGATTCTTAACCAGCTTCAAAGGTGAGAGTACATGAATGTGGCAGAATTGAGGGGGCTACTTTAGAAGTATTATAACTCAGATGAATTGAAAGGGGATTTATTACTTCTGTATTTTTAAAAAATTACATGATAAAACCAAGAAGACCACTTAAAAAAAAAAGTCAGCAATGTGACTATCAGAATTTTGTGGGAAACTCATTTTGCTGTCTGGATGAGTAGTAGGTTGGGAATTTTTTTCCAAATTTTGTTTTTAATTCACAGACTTAAGGTTTATGACATTCTGAAGACATTTGCATTATTAGCTAATTTTTAGGTCTAAACTTCATCACTACAAGAGCTGCCCTTCTTATCCACCCCTCTTCCCTTTTTGGTCATTTCTTATCTGACTTAGTTTCTCGGTTAGTAATAAATACTACAAGTAGAGGAACAAGAAATCTTTACATTGCCAATCAGATTTTACCACACAATTTAGTTACAAAAGTAAAAATGTGCCAAACTATGTTGATATGTTTCTAGTTATATCACAGAGATGTACTAGTTAAAACCACATATATTTCTGCCTTAACGAGTATATGTGGATTCACAGTTAGAAATTTTGAAAGACTTCTGAATTTTGCAAACATTTCCATATAAGCATTGCCCTTCCCCTTTTGGCTGTAAAGTTAAAAACAAAACACAACTAAAAACACACAGTTCATCAGTCCCCTCATGTCCAAAATGACTCGGGAAGTATCTCTGTCATTGCACATTGAGAAGTGGGCTGCAAGACAAATGCTTCAAGTATGGTCCATGCCTATTATCATGAAGAATCATAACATTCTTGAGAAAGTACACTTGTCCTCTGGGAGGACATTTCAGAGAAGTATTTTACAAGGAACATGGCTGTATTATAATTTTTAAAAGAAAAAAAATAGTTTCTTTGGATAGAAAGAAACAATGTAAAAAAAATCCCCTTTTTAAAATGCAGAAATCACTCCATTATCAATCTGCATTTACATTACTGCCTGAAAGAAGGGGTCTGGAAAGACTATTTTCTATACAGACACCAGTTAATCTGTGAATGAAAGGACAGCATCTGGCATGGGAACACGAGGGGGATACTGATCTATTAGCACACGTAGAGACTTTCTTAAGGCTGATCCAGTGACGAACCTTTGGATCCAGAAGTATTTCTTCATTTCTTCTCTTTTCAGTTGAGTTCTGGTAAAAACTTGGAAGGTGAGCTGTTCTCACTTTTCATTCCTCTTTTTATGGAGAGGACAGAATAATGACACCCAAAGTACTTTGGTTTTTTTTTTTTCTTTCTTTCTTTCTTTTAAAAATAATTTGCTTTCTTTTGCATGCCTCAAGACAGATTTCTAATTTCAAATAAGGTACAAGAACAACAAAAATCTCCCCCCTCCCCGTCCATCTTTACTTTCACCCATACAGGAAATCCTTCTGGAAACATCAGCAAGTGACTAAATAGGTAACAAACCACTGAATCTACAAGTTAATAACATAGTCTGCCATGGCAGAATAACCAAGAATTTCTCCCCCAAAATTTAAGTTTTCAAATAGAAGAGAGTCTAAGAGAATTATATGTGAACAAATGAGAATCTCTGATTCTTGATTTTACAGGAAAGATGAGTACCACACTGGCAGCCAAAGATAGCTGAAACTCTTACTAATAAATAGACCCAAATTAAGAATTTCTACAATGTTCCTTTAGAAAATAGGACCAGAATTCTGCTTTTTTAAAAAACGATGATCTTGTGGAATGCCTTTACTTCCATTATTCACCTAGTACTGTTAACAGTAAAACAGACACAAGAATGTTGATGACAGCTGACATTACAGGTACACTTTTGTTAAAAGTCCTACAGGTTTATTGACTAAGGCTAGACAGCAATTCATATGATCCTATTTGGTGCATTTTCTACCATGGTCCAAGATCATTACATGGATACAGCCAAGGACTGGGCCCCAACTTTCAGGAAAAAGACCACAAAGAAGAAAAATCAAGGTGGCTATTTGGTCCCCCCAGCTGATAATTTGTGTCCTGGAACTGGAAAAACGAAAGGTGGAAAATATAGACTGTAACAAGTTAAAGGGCTTGGAAAAAGTTGGTGGAAAATGGCACAGTATACGAATAAGGTCACTGGGCTTGGGACGGCAAGGGCGCTGCATTGAAAGAGCATCCACGGGACCAAGTACTTATAATGTTCGGTGGTGTCATTCCCTCAATGATTTTAGAATATCTGTATGCAATAATAAATAGATCAGTTATGTAATAAGGCAGTGTGTTGAATATGCATTCATCCTGTGGAAAGAACCACCACAGAGAGATACATGATACCATACACATTCTTTAAGTTTTCTTGTGTTGTGTTTGCTTTGTTTGTTTTCAAGGCTATCCAGGCTAACTCTTCCCGGGGATTTCCTTGGAGAGAAGAGTGGTCCGCTGAGGCTGGTTTGCGTAACCTCTCCTTTATTAAGAGATGATGACTGGCTTTAAAGAAAAATAAAGCTGAAGGTTGTTTGATTTTTATTTTTTTCCCCTTTTGGTTGCATCATTCTGAGTGTTTCATATAAACAACAACAAAAAAAATCACAACCAAAAAAAAAAAAAAACCCAAAACAAAAAAACCAATAGTTTTTGATGCATCCAGTTGTTGTATCCTCAGGATGTTCCAGATGTTTCCAGGTAACTCTGCAGTTTACGGACTGTAGTTTTGTCCAGCGAGCAAAGATCAAAATCAAATGTTGTGTTTGTGATATGAAAGTGTCCAGTTTCTTCTATAAGGTTCACGATCTGAAGGAGTGAAGAAGGGAAAGTTTGAGCAATAAGCAACAGACACCAAAAGACAGAGAGAGATGGAGGGGTTCAACCATGGAATCAAGTAATCAATATTCCTATTTACAGCAAGTAGATCCTATAATATCAGTAGCACCAAACTATATCTCTGCCCACTTGGTAAGTCAAAAGAACACCACCTTTGAAAAATTCTCAAAGAGAACCAATTATCTGTCCTCATTTTTCATATCCTATAAACTTATTCCTTCTATTAAGTCATCAACAGAATATTTTACTTGGGTGAGTGGAAAATTTCAAGATCCCTTTAACAAATACTTACTGACTGAATAGACAGTGTAAATGTAAGGTAACTCTGGGCAAGGCATAATAAAATCTGTTTTAGAAAAGAACACACATGCAAAAAATAATGACCACTTTTATTTCTGATTACATAAATATTGAAAATTTAGAAAATATAGGAATCCACAAAGAAAAAAATAGAAACCACCTACCATGCCCCCAAAGATCATGGGTACTGTTCACGGGGGGTCCAGGGGGCCTCAAGGTGCTGGACCAGTATGGTTGTTGGATTGGGCACTGGTTACATAAACTGGGTTCATTTTGTGCAAGTTCATCTAGCTCTACACATTGTTAAATTTCCATAAATATGAAAAAAACACTGATTTATTACATTTAGTTGTGGTGAGTAGATTTCCTTCGGTATTTGGGGGTAGGTAAATTTTATCGAGAAAAAAAGAAGAATGTCTTTGTCTTTATTTCTTCCTGTGTTGGCTCCACTCTACAGAATAGTGACATGTCAAATAGTGGTACTGTTTTCAGGACGCTTGTGAAGTGTCAATGTTAAGAATGATGTTGGTTATTGGTTTGAGAGATTCCTGCACCTTGTGAAGCATCTTTTCATCCCTGTGTTGGTACTAATGTTATCAGAAAATGCAGCTGTGCTGGGGCAGTGTGGTTTCACCATAGGTGTGTTGTGGGTATAGACGAGGGATGGAGACTGATTTTAGCAAACTTTGGGAGAGAGAGAAAAAACACAGCAAGAGAATAAATATTCACAGAGTGGATACTTGGCAAACTTCCACTTAATTACTTCTGTTGTTCCCTTTTTATCACTCGCTTCTGATTCTCTTTAGTTCAATTATCTTAAAAAATAATTATAACTATTTAGCCTATAATTTATTCAATGAAGTTTTATATTATCAAACACCAGGTTGAAAAACTGCAGAACTCAAACTTTTAACCTTCTCTGCTCACAATTAGTTTTCCTTAAAACATTTGTGAACTATACCTTATGGGTCAGTGGCACTTCACAGAAAATGTGCTCACAATTCCTGATATATTTTTGTTTTTACTTCCACAGAAGCATAAAAGACATAGTCAGCCTCAGTCCAATTAACTGTACAATTCCAGACTGAACTGTTTTATCACCTTATCTAGTCCCTGAAACTATTTTTTGGAGACATAACTATGGCTTTAACAATAAAACAAGTTACTCCAATTGTGGAATCATGATAGAGACTGCAAACTGACTACATAAGCATTACCCCCTCTTCTTTACCAACAGAAACCTGATTTTTTGAGAGTGGCCCCATGCCCAGCTAAAATGGTTGCCTCCCCAGACCCACTTGTAGCACTTAGCAGACAATATTATTTATTTGTCAGTAATCACTGGGCTTTCAGAAAAATTGCTGAAAAGGTTAGGGACAATGAATGTGTCTTTTACCTTCTGCCCTTCTTCTTGTCCGCAATGAAGATTATTGCTTGTTAGTATGGCAGCTATATTGCCCTGAAGGGGATAAGTACTATATACGAAAGATGGCAAAGCAGAAAGACAAAAAAGTCTGTGTCCTCTGTGGCATCCTTTATTGACCAGGGGTTATTTACCTCCAGGTCTCCTGCTACATTCTGAGGAGGAAGGAAGGAAGGAACCTTACCTGCCTAAACTACTGGACTTAGTGCTCTGTTACATGCACACATTATTAGAAGTTGTTGGTTGTTGTTAGGTGCCATGGAGTCGGTATCCGACTCATAGCGACCCTCTGTACAACAAGGGAAACACTATTGTCAGTGCTTCTCTGCTGTGCATAGGGTTTTCAATGGCAGATTGATTTTTGGGAGGGGGTTGCCAGGTCCTTCTCCCAAGCCTACAGCCTCTGGTGTTCCCAGGCAGTCTCCCATCCAGGTACTAACCAGGCCCGACCCTGCTTAGCTTCCTAGATCTGACGGGATTGGATGCCACAGGGCTATGGCTGCAGGCCATTATTAGAAGGGATGTATCCATTTATGGTTAAAGTACATTATTCATGTAGGAATTTATCAAAATGAGACCCTTAAATGAACACTCATTTATTTTATTGCTAATAGGTTTAGAACTCTGGACAAGTTACCCACACATCTACACAGTTATGTCCATACACACAAAACTTCCATCACAATCAAATGTTGTTGTTAGGTGTCATCGAGTTGGTGTCTGATTCATAGTCATCCTATGTACAACAGGTGAAACATTATTGTCAGTGGTTCTCTGCTATTCATAGGGTTTTCAATGGCTGATTGTTTTTTGGGAGTGGGCTGCTGGGTCCTTATCCCAAGCCTACAGCACCCGGTGTTCCCAGGCAGTCACCTATCCAAGTACTAGGTCCAACCCTGTTTCACTTCCAAGATCTAACGAGATTGGATGCCACAGTGGTACGGCTGCAGGCATGACAATCATATTGTTGTTGTTGTGTCCAACTCATAGGGACCCTTATAGGGTTTTCAATGGCTGATTGTTTCAGGATTGCCTCAGGAGTGGGTTGCCACATCCTTCTCCCATTTTTGTGGTGCTGGAAATCGAACTCGGGACCTCAGAGACTGCAGAGCCATGCTCTACCAACTGAGCTAAATCTCAGCCCTGACAATCATATACTTAATATAAATTCACCACTGAATTAAAGGTTCTTTCCTGAGTAAATGATATTTTTGATAAATTATGTAGAAAAACTAGTAAAAGTCTGCAAATTTCAGAATAGAAATTAATAGCTTCCTCAGAGCTACTGCAATTTCCAATTTATACAATGAAGACACATACCAAATAGAACAAAGTTTGACATCTCTCCCCAGCCAACTTGCCAACAGGTAACTGACAAAACATTCAGAATAGGGGCTTCTGACTCTGCTTATTATTTGAATGGCATAGGTACATTGCAACATCTGAGCCTCAGTTTCCTTATCTATCTTATCTAAAATAGGGATAATGCTACCTATTCAGCTTACCATATAAGGTTGTCAGTGGATCAAATAAGATATGGTCACTAAAGCTTCCTTATATTATTGTAACTTGCTACATAGATTGAGGCACCACGAATATGATTACCACCAAAATAGAAACTTATCTTTAATTGTCTGGGAGATAACTAAATAGCACATGGATTATCAGACCTGTTGCTTTCTCCTCCAGCTTTCAATGACTGTTGGCCATTTCATTAGCACTAAAACAAATGAGATAAGAAAAATGCAGAAACTAAAATTCTCAAAAGGTCTACTTGAATTGTTTTTAATAAACATAATGAAAGTTCTCAGTGAGAAGGGAAGAAGGCAGAAGGATAATAGATGGAGGTGAGCAGCTAAAATGTAGGATAAACACTGCAATGTGGGGTAACAGAAGTAGGGCCCTACATTTTCCTTTTAGAATGATAGGGAGCTTGACCTTTTAAGAAAATAGCTATGACTCGATATAGCTGCTTACTCATTACTTAACAATAAATAGAAACTGGGCAATAAAAATTGCTTCTAGAAAAAGCCACTTAATTTCCCCGCTAGGAAACTGGGCACAGTCATCTCACATGTGCTGTAACATCTTGAGAGGTTCCAGTGCTCCTAAGCCAGCCTCCCACTTGCTCTACCACCAGCAAGCCCTACCCTACCCACAGCCACACACACAAGAAGATCTAGAGGGGATCTGATAAATCTAACTAAATGAGCCCTGCCTTTTTATGGGAGCCTATAAGAATACATCAAGGGAGATGCAGAGACAGTCTTAAAGCAGTAGTTGTGGCGGCACTTGGGGAGCTTGGGACTATTTGCCAAAGGGAACAGCATTAATGATTTGAATTATTAGAGCATGTACCCATGTCCTCAATTAAGGAAAGGCTCCATAAAGAAAAATAAGTGCACATTCCTTTCCAGGAATCCTAATAGCTAGAACATCAGAAACACAACGTTAACATGCTTTATTTCAATGACACAGGCCACAAAACCTGCAAACACCCTGCTAGTCACCAAAGGATGTTGCTCTGCCTTTCTAAAGGAAGGAATACCTTCTCTGTGGATGGAGTGTGGCTTTACCTTGGTGTCATTATGCTGCACTAGAATGCAAACATAATGCCCATGGGAAACAGAAGATAGAGCAACTGAAGATAAGAAAAGTATACAAAGGGACAGGGCGCACATGAGTAGTAGGAAAAGAAGAGTGTGTAAACTGCTTAACTAGTTTTTCAGATAAGAGTTGCTATGAAAACATTTGTGATCCGTTATTTCCTGGCACATTAGCCTTTTGGGGGCACCTATACAGGTGGCAGGTTGTGTTTTATTTTTTTTTTTAACAGGATAAGATCCACTTGTTAAATCTGTTGCTCTCTCTGCCAATCCTGGTTTTTAATTATGAAAAGGTGGATGTGTTGTTTTTAGTATGACTCTTATTTTTAAAATACCAGGCTTCTTTCCATTCAAAACTGCCTGTCACTGACTGGGAAGTCATGAGCAAGTTTTGCTTTACCTACTTCTATGTAAAGCCAAGTCAGTTTGGGGTAACTTAGATCTTTTATCTGTAGACAAGGAAACCCTGCTACTACATGACAGCATGTGGCTCCTCTGGGTTAGAAGGCAGGCCATCAGGCTCCTGTCTACAAGGGGTGCTAAGATATGACAGGTAATTTCACAGGATGGAGGACACCATGTTCATCAGCACAGGAAGTATTCTCTGTGTTGTTAGAAGAATACTCCAATGCACCACTCATTCCTCAACCCCTGAAGATATTTCTAAAAGACTAAGAGCTGGTATCTAAATTGATAAGCTGTCCTTTAAGGAAGCCCTGGTTTTTCTCAGTTTTTTTTTTTGTATTGTTTTGTTTGTTTGTTTTGTCTTGTTTTTTCCCCTTTTCCAGAGTAGGATGCAAATCCAGCTGAATTGCTAGGGGAGAGGGAGGTTTAGAAATGCTCAACCTTACTTTGCTAATATGGGAGAAGGGCCTGGCAATCTACTCCCAAGGCAATCCCCAAACAGTCAGCCATTGAAAACCCTATGAGGGTCACTATGAGTTGGATACCGACTCGACGGCACCTAACATAACTTTGCTAATAAATGTGTAACACGTGGGTTTGACAAGGAATCACATTGTTAATCAGCCCTAGGTACTCACTTCTCTTGCTTTGTGTTCACTCTCCTGTATTTTTACGCTATGGAAAAGCAGCTTAGGAACATAGGCTGTCTGGATCCAGTACTTTCTATTCATTAAACTCGATACTGAGAGCCAGGACAGCATGCCCCTAGAGTAAAATAATGCCATTAACTACTTTTTGGGAGCCAAATATTGTCAGACTAGATTTTGGGATAGGGATGCATTTAACAGGAAAAGACCAAGAATGCCATCCTGAGGCCACCAGAAACTCTGCTTCAGGTGTTCAAGTCTGCATAGTGGAGAATATGTAGACTTTATGGAATGCATTCCACAAGATGAGCAGCCCTCAAGGTGGAGAATAACATTAGCCCTCAACAGTGCTATGTTTTACAATAAGAATTAATTAAGCAGTAAACCATGACAGGACATGCATCATGGTATCATAATCACAAGCCTCAGCTGCATTACAAGGCAAAAGGCCAAAGACTGAGAGCTTTCAACCGGCCTGGGAATGCAATTAGGGTGAAATGCTATGTGCCCTGGAGTGCCTTTATACCAGGTTAAAAATTCATAGATACTACTCTCTCCCTCTAGAATACTAAAATAATCTACTTGGATGGAATTTCAAGTAAGCCAACTACCCTCACAGTTCTTTCAAAGGTCAAAAGAAAGGACAACATTCAATTGGGAATGCCAATGACATCCCAAGGTAAGACACTGCCCAGTGGCCTACTATCCCTGACTCAATGGCTGTGCTTTCTTGGTGAAGGTGCCTTGACCCTGCCCAAACATCTGTCTCATCCTCCTGAGAGACCTTTAATCTAGGCAGCTTGGATATTAATGGCTTTATTGGACAACTGTTCTATAGTGGTTCAGAGTTGGTGTTTGGGAAGGGAAAGATTAGCTAATAGATATGCCATTAGCATTCAGTCAATTAGTATTACACTACAGTATTACAATGATTTACAAAGCATTTACATTGTATTAGGTATTGTAAGTAACCTAGAGATGATTTAAAGAATGGGAGGATGCACATAGGTTATATGCAAATACTATTCCATCTTATATAAGAGAGATGAGTGGAATTTGGTATCTGTAGGGGTGGGGATCCAAGATCCTGCAGATGCCAAGGGATGACTGCACCAGCAAAGTACTAGATATGGCTTAGGTTAAGCCACTCAAATCCAACTCCCCTACCCTTATTCACTTAAAGGAAATGCAAGACATGCAACTGATCCACAATCAACAATCATGTCTGTGATCAAAGTCCTTTGTTCAAAACTAAAACTCTCTAAAAAGATTAAAAGCTTATTAGACCAATCAGGAAATTTGGCAAGTTTGAGAGTGTGTATTTATAGATTTAAGGAAAAATGTACACAGAATATAAATGTGACCATCAGCCATTAGGCATTTAAAAAATTTACACACAGCAAGGGTAGATTAAGTACTAATTTCAACTCATTTGACAGTAGTAAAAAAATAAAAATCTAAAGCAAAGGAATCTATAAACTTACCCAGGAATTTGGAACACACAGCCTTCTTTAGTGTTAAAGAAAAATTATTTTATGTATCGTAATAAAGGCATGTATTGTAACTGTATGAAAACTAAAACTACCCTTCTTATCTTCTTAAAACATCGTATTGTACTAATAGAAGTTTCTTCGCTCTACAAGCATTCCACAGTTGAGTTCATAATAATAGAATATACATTGTACAAGATAAGGGCAATGGAGAAAATATTTATTTTCCTTAGAATAGCATTGGCAAAAGGTTACTAAACTGAATCACAAATGTTTACAACATTTGACTCAAATTCTTATCGCTGTTTTCCCATGAAATCAGCAGCCTGGCCCCAAAGGTTTCTGCATTCCTACTGTCCCCTTCCTCAGCCCACATTACAACATCAGCTGGCTAAGGGGTCATTACATTCCAGTATCATCACAGAGCATTGAGAGCTCAGCTCTCAATAGCCCCAGCCTCAGGAGGGGAGAGAATCACCACAGAGCTCCAAAGTGGACTTCTGGGTGGCGTCAGAAATGAGAAAGAATCCTCCCCAGATATTTCTGTAGGTGGTATATGAGTCCCATTTTGATCTTGTGGGGCTGCCATGGCCTCCAAGTGCTACTATCACACCCCAGCACAGACTAGGCTTTTAGGTTTCTGGGAAGGGTTGAGCTAGAAAGCATTTCTCACCTGCTGCAGAATGTGTCTTTCCCTCAGCGTCATTAACCTTCTGTGAAGCTCTACCAACTCGTCTAGGTATGCCTGAAAGAGAGGAGTGTCCCCAAAAGAAGCAGTTAATAAATAAAAATGAACATACACACAGCAGTTGGAGGGCCCTCCTTCTGCCAATCTAACCCTATCTGCATGGATTCAGTGTCCAAAGGACTCTGCAGACCAAGTCTCTCTTGGCTTGACCTCAACCTTTACCAATCCAACTTTCAGAAGGAGGTGTTAGTGGGGCAATTCTCACACCTACTTCCTCTCACAAAATTCAAGTGAGCAGACACACATTGTCACAATGAGACTTCTACAGTGAGTAATTCAATACTTGTGAGTTTAAACCTGTTATTACACACTACTTTCATTGTTTTTTTTATACTTCAATCTCTGAAAGTTTTTGTCTAACAAGAAACACTTAAGTTTAAAGATGAAAATATCAGTGCACATTACCAATTATGTTAGAGCAAGTGTTTAGTAAAAGGAGAGAAACATTGTTAGTAAACAATGCCAGCACATCACCAAAGAACAGAATGAGATCTAAAATAAAGAGAGACAGCTATCAAAATTAGCATTGGTTTATCAAGAGCTGCCCCGCACAGGCAGAAGGGTACCTCTCTTTCCATATGCACAGATTCCTGAGTCTTTGTTAGCATAACCCTGTGGGTGCTCCCACGGTCATTTTAAGAAAAGGCAAAGGGGAAATTTGTGAAGCATTAGAAAGATCTGCCCCGCCACTACAAGCTCCACCCATACCAGGTGACTGAGACCCACCAGGTCTTGCTGTCAGAGTTCATATATATGATGCATCCCTGGACAGCATACTGCACTGGGATCAGACGTCTTGCCCACTTACAGCTGTGATTCCTTAACCTGCTACCTCTACTACAATCTTCCTACCTCTCGATTTGATGTGCCTGAGTACCCCTGGCAATGCAGGCATCATGGCAAATGGTAGTATAAGGCCAATCTTAATATTGAAAATATAAGCAAGACAGGAAAAATTAACTATAAAGCACAGGGATAAACTACTCATCATTTGTACTTCTTGGGCACTTCTCATGAAGAAGATAGAAGGAGAGCCAACAAGGACGATCAAGGCTACACACAAAGAAATGAAGACCTGGACTGCAACACTCACAGAAATGGACTAGAAACCTACCTTGTCACATTCACCATTCTTTATTTGCTTATCTGATTTGCTTTGCTTTATTGGACTTTTCACTTCAAGAATCTAGGGATCAAAGAGAATACTGTGTTAAATTTTATTTAAAGCACCTGGTAGCTAGCCACCCACATTAACAAAGGCATTCACTGAATGAAATGATGGATAAGAACATTATTTTCCAAATAATATTTCTATACATTTTTTTCTCTTCTAATCTTTTTCTGGGAAAATAAGTTTATTTGTATCTGAAATGCTGAGTCAGAGCAATACAGCTTAAAAAAAAATGTTGATGATAAGGAAATTGATCTAAGCCTCCAAGACTGCTTCTCTTTTGTGACAATGCTCTCACACATATGTACAGCAGCTGAGTTATGCTGAGATTACAGTTCCCACTGGCAAGAATTTTTTTCCTATTCATTCTGCTGTTTCAGCATGACTACCAGTGCTCAGTGGGCTACAGATGATAAAAAACAAACCATACAATACCCTCTGTAGTACCTGCCTTTCAGATTCTAAAGTTACTCCTATCCACTAAGTTGATGCAGCTTTGGGAATGAAGGTGCCTATTGGTTACACTGATGTTCCAGCCTGGGATCCCCCAACTCCAGAAATAGAGATAGGACTGACTTCTGTATTTGAAAAAAATCATGTGTTCACAAATGGTAAAATACCAAGTGCCTTTCTTTTTATCTGGACCAACTGCAATTTAATTTATGAACAGTAGTTCTGCATATCATTCCAAAGCTTTGGAAGAAAGTTGTGTTTCAGTTAATAACAAGGACAAATTATTCCTTAATAAATTCAGCTGATTTATTAGACAGGATCTTCAAAATTAAAGATTCTGAGGGAAATATTTCTCAATGGCCTCTACTTGAGAAGGATGAGAACCACTAAATTTATTAATAAGTGCTTACAAGTGTGGATAAACATATAAAGCAATTTATCTTTTTTATTATTATCTCATTTCCAAGTGAGTCGTTATAATCAGAGATTAACAATAAGGATGAAAATGTCAAGTGGAGGACTTAAAGAATCCTCCACCTCCTCCTCTTCCTCCTCCTTTTCCCTTTACTATTCCCTGCCTTAACTCGATCACAGCTTTGTTCACAGTCTACCATACTCTATAACATACGGAAGATTTTAAGAATGTCTCCACTTTTAATTTGTTGTTGCAAGAGCTTGGGATTGGGCTGTCAACCCTATCATTTAACATTTGTAGCCTTGAAAGATGAAATGAGAGAGACAAATGAGACCCTCATTCAGCTGTAAAAGTATCCAGTACTAATAAGCACTTATTTGTTGAGGGAGAGGACCATGACATTCTGGAAAGACCAAACACTCCGAAGTGGAAATTGTTCTTTTTGAATGGAGCACACTGCAAAGAAAGGTGCTTCTCATTGTCTCTCCTGAGACTCACATATTTCTTCATTTTTAACATTAAGGTGACTAAATGATCAATCTGACCAGGCTAACTTCAAATACAATACTTCTGGCAACACAAGGAAATTACTGAATAGCAGAGTCAAGGCAATCATTTTTAGTGTGCTTCACTGTAAAGGAAACCAAATGCTCTCTACAGGAGGAATTTCCTCCTCTCTATTGTTGTTGGAAATGAGACCTCAAGGGGAAATCAGTGCTCACAGACCTAGGAGTAACTAGGTCAGTAGATGGCACTCCTGGCCAACTCAGACACTAGGCTGGGTGATAGGAGACAGTTCATGGAGATTTCAGGCAGGAGGAAAAGACCAGTGCCTGTGGGCTTGCCTTGTGCACTAGAGAACTAAATTTTGTTCCCATCACATCATCCCCCTCCTATGGCCCATCCACGCCTCATTGCACTCTGTGTGTCTGAGGATGCTATATTTGCAATGGAACTTTGCAAACTAGGTTTACACAATCCTGCCACCTTCTCTTCAAAGCAGAAAATAGACAGAACATTTGGGCACTTAAATCCCACTCCACACATTCCGTAAGTGCTACAGCACAGAAGGCCAAAATACACTGAAATCCTAGTTTCTTTCTTTTGAGGCTGAGGTGGCAGGAACAAAAGCCCCTGGTGTCAGTGACCCGCCTCAAGTTACTGAGTGGCTGCCCAGAGAGGGCTCAGTTAATCTTCTTTCTTTGATCTCTCCTTGCTCCAAAATAAACAGCTTTGTCAAAACCTCATTCTGAGAGAGCTGAGCCACACTGAAGACAATTGTTTTATTTATGATCATTTCTTATCTTTGGGGAAATGACTCCAGAATATAAAAGTACAACACCTTGTCCTCCATAGCTTTATTCTGAACCAGTTTAACTGGCTAGACTCTTTTGAATTTCTTTCAACATGCCTGGTAGGTTGATAGGAGATTGACAATATTCTGAATATTAATGCGAGTCCAATGGATCACTTCCTTCGTTCAAATCCCCTCACCTGTCCCCCTCTCTGCCATATTCTTGGCTAAGAATGATCTGGTGTTTTTATTTTTGTTTCAGATTTACACAAGGGAGGTTTTGGCATGGAAACAGCCATCTCTGGTTAAACTGGTACAATACTCTTTATTATTCCTTATTAAGCTGTATTGAGGGAAACAGAGCTACTCAGACTACAGAGATAGACCGCTGAGAGATATGGTAATCTCTGAAAACAGAATAATTATGATTAGTAGCACTTCTGTCCTTAATCTGAGGATATGGCTTGAGAATTTAATTTTTGTGATTATATTTTTCTGTATCCCTTTATAAGGAATGACAACTCAATTATTCAGCAGATGGATTCTGTACTGATAGATTTTTCATGTTAATGATCATTAAAGTGGTTCCTAACCATACTGAGGTTAATTACTTACTTTGTTGACATGGCTCTCTCTGTTCTCTTTTTCTCAGTAGTTAGAAAACTCAATTAGTAGTTTACCTCTCCCTTAGTCTCTATAAGATTTTAGAGAAGGCAATAGACAATTTAGCTGTATCTAGTACTTCACCGAAATCTGCAAGATCATTTTCAATTGTGGATAGAGTGGTTTGGATCTGAGATGTCCCCCTAAGTCTGGTATGCTGAAAGCTTGGTTCCCAATGCAGTAGTGTTCAGAGGTGGGAGTTGTGGGAAGTGACTGGATCATGAGGGCTCTGACCTCATCAGTGGATTAATCCATTGATGGGTTTATAATGTGATGAGCTTTTGGAAGGCAGTGGAAGCTCAGAAAGTGAGGCTCAGAAGAGAGTGGGGTCATTGGGGGTGTAGCCTTGGGAACAATATTATATTTCCAATCACTTCCTCTCTCTCTCTTGCTCTTTCTGCCTCCTGTCCACATGAGGTTACCTGCTTTGCTTCACACATGGTCCCCACCATGGCATTCTTCCTCACCCATGGTCCCAGAAGCAACTGAGCTAAGTGAACATGAACTGAAACGGCAGGCCAAAATAAACCTTTCCTCCTTCAAGTTGTTCTCCTCGCATATTTTGTCATAGCAACAGAAAGCTAACACAATAGTCAAACGAATGGGAGAAAGAAGCTCAAGTCTTCCTGTTTCAGAATTATGCCTCCTCAGTAGTTTTCATTCATTGTATTTGATGTGAAATTTTGAACACTCTTTTTACCACCCCACACTTTCACCTATGTATGCTCTCTCACACACACACACAAACTCACAGATACACTCAAATATAAGACTAACAACACATTCCAGAGTGAAATTTAAATGATATAGGTTTTTAAGAAATTTTTTCTATTTCATTCCATATCATGGAGAACTAAGAAATATTAGAAATACTTTTTAATGTCTCTGAACACTGACTTCAGGGGATAGCATCACACCTGACTCAATGCAGGTGAGTTAGGGGGTTAAGAAATGAATACTGGATAAAAATTTTAAAACTTTCTCTTGTTTTCAGCTCTAAGACATAGGTCCAAGGAGGTAAGCACTCCTATGTTACACACATTTCCTACTCCAGACTAGCTGAAAGTGAAAGTATATGGATTTTATTATTATGCTCAGAGATGCATGGACAAAATGACATATTACTGATAAGTATTACTGATAAATTGATGATGCTATTTTTGTCAAATAAGCATGCCAAGAAACCAGTGGTATGCTATTTAATCAGACAAAATAATTTTTATCCTTTCCAGACAAATGATGCTATTTGTTTTGGTTGTGTTTTGCTTGCTGTTGTTGTTAGGTGCCATCAAGTTATATTTGACTGATAGCAACCCTTTTAGAAAGGTGAAAAAAAGAAGAGTTTGAAAAAAAATCTAAACCTTTCCATAAAGCTAGAGTTAATTCAAGACTCTCCACTCAGGAAGGGTTTTAAGGGCAAGAAAGGAGCTTGTTCAAGGTGCATTTACTTGGCAAGTCCTGCCTTCATAGTGTCTGGGAGAGATAGCTGGAGAAGATTGGTGAAGGCACAAAAGCACATTCAGTGCCCTGAGCTCCTAGCATTGCCACTAATTCTGATATAGCATCTACTAGAAGCAGGAATAAGGCCTAAATAGGTTTAAGTCAGACATAAAATACAGTCAAGTGCAATTTCTATTCTTTTCTCACCTTGTACTAAAGCACAACTTTCCAGCAGGATCCCTGGTTAGCCAGCCCTATGATCTCAACTGATGGGCAATGATACTAGGTCCCTCCTCTTTTTACTTTACCCTGAAGTACATAACTTGTGGTGTTAGGCAGCCATGCCAGGTGAAGAAGCTAGACCAAGGGCATGGTGGCCCTGAGATGAGAGGGAGCAGGACAGTAAGGCCAGGACATGAATAGGATGATGAAGTTGGGCTTTTGATTCTTCATAGGACACAAAGAAATCACAGCTGAACGTAACTGGTGCAGTCAAGAGTGCTGGTATTATTCCTACTTACAATGAAGGATTTGCAGATGACTATAAATGAGGAATGGGAGAAGGACCTGGCAATCCACTCCCAAGGCAATCCCGAATCAGTCAGCCATTGAAAACCCTACGAGGGTCACCATGAGTCAGACACCGACTCGACAGCACTTAACAACAACAACAACAATAAATGAGGAATTTACTTTTTATTTTTTATTTTTTGGTGGTACTGGGGTGGAACCCAGGGCCTCGCGCTTGCATGCTCTGTAAGTGCTAGACCACTGAGCTGTACCCTCAGCTCATTTTTTTACTTTTTGAGACAGGGTCTCACTAAATTACATAGACTGCCTCTGGTCTCGAACTTGCGATCTTTCTGCCTCTGCCTCCCAAGCCACTGGGATTATAGGCATGTGCCACCACGCCCGGCAGGAGTTTTGTTGTTGTTGTTAGGTACCCTCCAGTCGGTTTCGACTCATAGCGACCCTCATAGGGTTTTCAATAGCTGACTGTTTCGGGATTGCCTTGGGAGTGGATTGCCAGGCCCTTCTCCCATTTTTGCAGTGCTGGGAATCGAGCTCGGCACCTCAGAGACTGCAGCGCAGCGCTCTACCAACTGAGCTAAATCCCAGCCAGGCAGGAATTTTAAATTTTAAGAAATCTTTGCTTATGCTTTACGCAAAATGTAAAAAGAAAAACTCTTCAATTATAAAATAGTATTTTAACTAAAACAAAGATCACAAATTAACATGTAAGATATTTTAAATTGCAGAACAGTTGTGAAACAGTTATTTTAGAAAAATGTAATTATTTAATTTTCAAGTTAATATTCATATGATAACTTGAATTGAGAAATTACTGTAGAGGTCACAGTAAATCTGCCTAAAAAACAAAACAAAAGAAAACAAACACAAAAAAGAAACTGGGCACATTGGCACACGCCTGTAATCCTCCAGCAGTTTGGGAGGCAGAGGCAGGAGGATAGCAAGTTTGAGACCAGAGGAAGTCTGTGTAATTTAGCAAGACCCTGACTCAAAAAAGTAAACAAAAAAAAAAAAAAAGGGCTGGATGTGGCAGCTCCATGGTCCAGCACTTGCAAAGTATGGAAGCCCAAAGCCCTGGGTTCAACCTCCAGCACCACAAAACAACAACAACAACAACAAAAAAACATTTACAATAATGAGTACCAATTCAATGAACAAGTAGCCCTTTCACAATATTCATGATACTTGAAAATAGTTTATTTTAGTAAGTAATGAAAATATCCCAATCTTATTCATCTAACAAGAGCTCTTCACCATAACCCTTGAAATTCTACTTATACCTTACCCAAATAACTACATCTGAGTTGACTATCAAATTAATAAGCTTTCCTTTAGCTTAATTCATAAAAATGATAATGACAATGGCCATAGTTTTCTCTGTGTTTCATTAATTATTGCTTACAATCCCAAGTGATGACCCTTTTTCTTGGATGAGAAAACTTAGCTGAATATTTATAATAATAAACATCTACCATCAACTGAGTGCCAACCAGGTGCTGTGCACTGCTTCATGCTCTTTACGTATATTATTTGTCATCCTTCCAATAGCCTGCAGGGTAGGTGTTAATGTCGTTTACAGATGAAGAAACTAGTGTAAAAAAAAGTTCATTTCCCACCAGTAAATTATCAGTTGTAAAGCAAAGAATGAGGCTTGATACTAGCCCCAAAGGTCATATTCTTTCTAAGTAAGTCACTGCTGAGGGGTAAAATGGGTAGAAATCAGTCATGAGTGGGCAACACTTTTTGCCACCATCCCTTCCTGAACCTACTTAATTAACCCTCAAATGAAGCATTCACATCTTTCAGAACAGCAGAAGTTCTTTTACCCTAGGTACTTACCCTAAGGCTGTGGATTCTCATTTATTTGGCATAAAAATGGACTTTGTTTAAAACTAGAAGGTAAAAAGTCTGTGCACTGTATAAAAATGATTGCATCTAGTTCTGCAGTGTGCCCTGAAATTTACCTGGTTGTTGTTGGTTTTTAATAATGGCGGTGGAGGTTCATGATGTAGGGGTGAAGAAGCAGAACTGCTTTCACTGTCACTGCCATCACTTAAGCTAACTCTGAAAAGAAACACAGAAAAATTGTACACATCACTACAACAGGAGACTCTTAAAACATCCTTGAAAACAGGCACAAAAAGCAAGGAATCAAAATACCAATCATTGAAAAAAGTTTACTTTAACGCACAACCACTAACATATACTAGTGCTTAGTTTGAGGGAATCATGTTAAGTGCTTCACAATGATATGCCAATTCACTGGAAATATACTCCAGCAACACAAAGAAACAGTATGTTGGGAAAACTGCCTTAGAAAAATGAAATAGTATCTTTCAACAAGAAAATAAAAATATCATGTCCTCCTGCGTTTCAGAATAAAATGGACTCTTCTTCTAGCCAGAGGGATGATGGTTCTTCATTCCACTCTACTGAATGGATGCCCTCCTTCAGAAGCATCCTTCAGTGTTTGCTCCCTCTCTCTGGTTATACAGAAACCTAATATAATATTATTCTTAGGGATAGCAAATGCTTTAGAAATCAGGAGAGTTTTTCTTTATCTGAATAGGCAATCACATTCTAGCTCTATTATATACTCAGCTAGACAAGATACAAGATAGGAAACAAAAAGGATACACTGGGACATCTCTTTAGCAAAAACTGATGGAATGTGTTTTTCTTAACTAAATTACATTAATGAAGTGTGCAGTTGAAGCACTGCTTTCAAATGCTTCTTGACTGAAGTGGAAGGCTGAGTATTTAAACTGATTAAACAGTTGAGACTGCACAAGTGCACTGAAGATCAAATGTTACATGGTACCACTGTGTAGGGGAAAATAAAGGTCTCCAGTAATGTGTGCCCACATCAGGCAACTCACAAACAGGTAAAATGTATATGATATGACCCATATTGACTCAGGATGGGGCAGAAAGTGGGTAGGCCATGGCTAACACAGAATACCCAGATGTTCTAAACAACAGCTTGGGAAATTGTCTAAATAGGTCATGCAGTTTTTTCATCAGCTAAATTAGAAAGCAGCCCCTGGTCAGGATTTTGGTTGTTCTACGTTCCTTAACCCCAAGTGTCAGCCCATTTTTAGGTATTTTGCTCTACCAGTTTCCTTCTTGTCAGATGAAAGATTTCTAGAAGGAAAGATTACAAGGTCAAGGCCATAGGAGTACTGTAAAAGGAATATGTTAGAGGTGAGTTTGAGAAGCAAAGTACAGAAAGGCACTGTATGTATGGCCACAGGTAGAGTCACTGAGAGATCTGATATGGCTTAAACCCCATGGAGGCTTCTCCCAAAGTGCACTAAGGAACTGTCCATCAGGACAGACACAAAGTCTGTCCAATTGGGGGTAAGCCTACATTCTTTTTAGGTATTTCCAGGACCATCTACATACTACCAGATAATGGGAAGAGATTCACAGCAATTTATTATAAATGTAATTGGATTTTAAGTTCAAGTAGATTCATATTTTTTCTATTCAAAACACATTAAAGGAAGCACGCCTACTTGTTTTCCTCATGATAAAGAAATGAAATCCTCAAGGCAATTTCAAGTTGACTATTAATTATAAGTGACATGAATTACCATCTTATAATGTAGAATTATGCTTTGCAGCATTAAAGCTACTTAAGGAACCTAATTGTCAGCACACTTAAAAGGAATTTATTTTCTGGAAAACACACAGGTGATCCTAGTTTTAATTAGGTCACACACATAATTCACTGCAGCCAATTATGTCTTTCTAACTACAAACAGAAAACACACGTTTCTTCCTATTCTGAGACAACCTCTAGCAACAGGTCTATACAAACTCTTCAAACAAATATGCTACAGAGAATACACTTTCAAATAACAAAGACTCTTATCATGACACTTTCCTATACAGGCTCTAGATGAAAACTTCTCTTTCCGAGAAAAGGGAAAGAGTTTCCCATAAAGGTGAGTGTAAACATGACAAGGTGACCCAGCTTCAAATGAATGTGACAATTTACTGCCATTATTTCTAGTGCTTCACACCTTTGTGATTATACTAGTAAGCCCGTGGAAAGGTATGTGTGACTATAGCAAAACACTAACCTGCGACTCCGGCTGCCTCCTCTATTTACAGGTCTCTCCATTTCAGAGTCATTGTCATTATCCTCTGCTTCATCTGATTCCTCCTCATTGTCATCAGAATGCAGATCTTTCATTATAGACCTTAAAGGACCTGAAGTAATGACAGTGAACCAAGTAATCAAACACTCTTCCTTCAAACACGATTAACCATATTAGACAGAGGAGAATGCTACCAGCACTGAACACTGGTTAATAATAATCATTATCCTTTAGAGTTATACAAATTTGCATCAAAATTTGGTAGTTTCTAGAATCTAACATCTACTTTTAATAGTAGATTCTCCAAAATGTTCATTAAAGAATCTCTATTTTCTAGGAATATTTTGCTGTGTATTTTTCTTCCATAAGAGAAGTTACACCTAAAAAGAAATAGAAAGCTCTATTAGTAAATTGGGTGTTTTGTTAAGTTAATCCATGTATTGAAAAGTTGAGATTAATAAATCACTGTGGTATAAGTTGTTCTTGGCAATGCAGCCTTTGTATAGTAGTTTTTGATCTATTAAGGTTTAGCTGTTCCTTTATTTCAAGGTCAATTTCAGGTCAAGCAAGCATTTTCAGTCAAGTTCAGATTATAAAGTATTTCAATTCCATGGTGTAATGTCCTATCTCTGATCTTCCTATTGATCTTGGACAGAAGGTCTTGTAACAATTTTATGCAGCCAATTTTCATTTTACTTTTTAAGAAATGCCTGGCAAGATACCAGCATGTATTAACATAAATAAGACAATGTAATAAATCAGGCACCCAGAAAATTCAAGACAGTATCCAGTATTAGATGGGAGAAGAAAATTGAGCAATAACTACTTTTATTCAAGGACAGAACTGAGAACCTCCTCTGTGACCCCCCATACACCCATTCCCTCAATAGTTTGGCTTCTTTTCTTTTACTTACTACTCTAAATGTGCTGAAAATAAGGTATTTTTAATCTTAAAAGAAGAGATTGTAAAAGAAATCAAGAAAGTAAGAGAAGTACTTTCACTTTGGATTAGGTAATTCCTAAAGTCTGATCTATGGTAGGAATATCTGAGCTATCATTAACTCAGTTCTAAAATAAACAGTGACTCCTTGCAATCTTACATTCTGCAAAACCCAAATTTCTCTGCTTTTGTAGTGGGCTTATTTCTTTGGAAGTCAATGGAACAAGATTTCTGAACAGCCAAAACTATCATGTCTCATATCTTATTTTTTTTTCCTGGAAGCTCAGCCTTCGACCAAACACACACAATTTGATCCTTTTCAGAACACATTAGGCCATTAACAACTTGGTGTGGTCAATAAAAAATGTGATACTCAACAAGATGCAAAAAAAAAATCATTCCTTGATATTAACTCTTATTGTCATATAAAAAAGAAAGAGCCTACACTTGGAGATTTTATACACATGCAGAAAATATAATTAAATACATATTCTAGTTTAGTTTTCTTTATTCAGAGTTCTGGTTAACATGTGATCATGAATGGAGGAAACATATTTAAAAGATAGCAAATTAACATTTGCTTTTAAAAAAGTCTGCTAATCTGCAAAATTAATAAAACAAAAGGTTTCCAAGGAGGAAGAATGCATATATGTCCAAGTTTTTGCTGTTGTATTTCCTTTGGGAACTCCCTGGAATGGGCTATCTCTATAATCCTTTTGTAAAATCGGAATCTGATGGCAGGGACTGGAAAAGGGGGGATTTCTAGAGCTTGGCTTCATATATCAGAACAGTACTCAAATGCATTCCTGGGGGAAATAAATACAACTGCATAAAAGCCAAATTACCATTCAAATAATAAAACAGTAGAAGATAAGTCATAAATCAACCCATTAAGATATTTTATGAGAAAAATGTCTCAGAGTTTGCCTGGGAGCTGTTGATACCTTGCTGCCTGGTCTGGGATGGTGTGAAGCTGGAGCTGGAGCTGGAGCTGGAACTGGCAGGACTGGGTTGCTCGGACTTGAGAGAAGAAAAGAAAGGTATCATCAATAAATTTATGGGACAATACACATCTAAGATTGAAAACAATATTGTTCCCCGAAGCAGCCTCTGCAAAAAGTCTGGTGCTATACAAGAAAAATGACTACACACTTCATCATGTCAAATTACTAACACAGGAGAGTCATGATCTCCTTTTTCTTTTGACCATCTTATTTTTATTAGATGTAGAAACAAATATAAAAACTCAAAGATTAGGAGATAATAGCTGGGTGTTTCATGAGGGAAGGACCTGGCTTTGATTTCCCTCCTATTTACTGCTATACAGATTTCTTTCTAAGAGATACCTTGATTACCCTTTCTGCAATGTTTGATTGACTCTACTGGTTAAAACACAATAGTAATGAGGCCAGGGTCATTAGTTCAATCACATTATGAGCCAGTTAATTTTACTCTGGTCCAAGGCCATGACCCAATCCTAACCCGATTCCCACACAGTTCACAAATGGAGGCCAATGTTCACAAGACCCAATGAAATCCCACAAATGAGTCATTCGAAAATGTTGCCACTATTTAAAAAAAGAAAAATACTCTTTAATTCCACAACCTATAAATGGCAAGGAAAAAGCATTATATACAACTCTCAGTCTCTTACTCTCAGTGAATTCTCCTCATCCTTTAATCCAGAACAAGTTCTACATCCATCTTCTTTGACCCACCCAAACTCAGTTCTCTTCCTTCTCCAAACCTACTGAAAACATGTTGGTGTTGTGTGTCATCGAGTCAGGTCCAACTCACAGTGACCCTTACAGGGTTTTCAATGGCTGATTGTTTCGGGATTGGCTTTGGAAGAGGATTGCCACATCCTTCTCCCATTCTTGTGGTGCTGGGGATCAAATCTGGGTCCTCAGAAAGGGCGGAGCAGCGCTCTATCAACTGAACTAAACCTCAGCCCCACAGAAAACATCCCAAGTAGATCATCTGTTTTCTTATTGGATGTGCTGCAGTATTGTGCTGCCTCACAGTGATATCTTTTCTTTCCAAATAGATTGTAGACAGCCAGCCCTTGCAAAAGTCTGTGCTTCTTGTAATCCCTTCCATACTTAATACATTGTATACAGAAGGCACTCCATTTCTGTGACTAAGGCAGCACATTAGGCTAGGCCTTCTGTTCCACACTGTCTGCCATGGTGTTGATGGGACACTTCATACCAAGTAAGACAGAGCAGATACATGGACAGACATGTGCAAAGACACTGATCATACCACCAACACTTGAATTTTACATAATTAAAACTAAATTTATTTTTAAATAACTGAATGATGCTGATATGTCTGGTTGCAAGAGTGGAATATTTCTAGCCATTTCTAGTGTGTTTATAATTTCAACTACATACTTATGGTATTTGGGAAGTATGTGAGGTCTTCCTATGTATAGGATATATGTTCCCTTTCCTTTGCTCTATGAGTAATAAAGTTGGAGCATGAGCTACAAGCACAATAAGAAGCCACTACAGGAGGAAGAGACTCTCAGTTCAGTTTATACTGCAGTTTCTCATCACTGATATTTTCATCTTGATTCCTAGCAATGGACTCCCACCCCCGTCTTGCTAAGCAGCAGCAAGCTCCACCAACTCAGACACAAGGAAGCACTTTCAGGCATTCCTAATGCACATTTCACATCCTCAGGCTGGATGGGAAAACAGGTGTCAGCAATCTACCACTCATTCTGCAGGAAAAGAGCCAGACAGGATCTCTAATGAGAAGCAGCCGGCCCACCAACCCTCCACCATGGCAAGATTTACTTGAGAATTACAGTACAATGTCCTACACATTGCTGTTTGCAGCCTACAAAGAAGAGTTGGCTTCTAAGCACATGCGCCTGTGTGAGGTACTCTTCATTTCTGTTGAGTGGCTTTTCCACAGTGGAGCCCCGACGGTGAGTTACACAACTGAAAGGGCATTCAGTTAGCATTTATGTGCAGTGCCCAGCTGTAAAACAGTTCTCTCAGGGGCCAAAGAGTACTTCTTTTCCTCTCCAAGTTGCTCTTTTCAACCATGAAAAGTGCCTGCAAATAGTATTATTTTGATAGCTCTGGAAACCATCTGGGAGCCAAGAAAGACGTTTCTTTATAGTGAGCAGAACACTCTAATTCCCCATGCTGCCTGACCAGCACACATTGCACTGGACCTAAAAGAGCCACTCTGCTACAGCAATTTGCTGAGAGTGGTAGTAACTGGGATAACAAGACAGGAGAGTGGCCCTCTCTACAACTACCCTGCACCGAACATGACCCCTCTGTCTCAAGTGTCATGCCAAGAAAGAACCAAACCTGGAGGCAATGTGTTAGCTTCTTACTCATTAGCAAGGGTCATAATGCTAAAGTTGCTAATCATCAGAAGATGCACAGAGTAAAGAACACAATACAATGGGAGAAACGAGGGTTTTTACTCAGCATTTATGATGAACATCCTATCTCTGCTATAGAGTACACAACAGTTCGAGAGGTCTCACAGCAGAACACATGTTAATGCTATAAGAATATTAAAACAGAAAGGCAACAGCAAAAGAACTGAATGAAGAATGACAAAATGTTGAATGATAAGCAGCACCATGTCTTGGAAGCCTTTGGTAGTCAGGGCAAGCATTGGTGAAATTTTAGTGCTGAGGAGACTTTGAAAATGATCTTGGGCAGTGAATCTCACACTCTGATGGACATTGGGATCACCAGAGGACTTGTTTGAACACTGACTGTATCCCAGAGTTCCTGATTCAGTAGGTTGGGGGTGAAGGTAGGACAAGAGGCTGGAGACTTTACAAGATCCGAGGGTAGTGCTGATGGGGACCAAAAACACTTCTGATAGAGAATTTTTTTTTGCCAGTACTGGGGGCCAAACCTAGAGCCTCTTGCATGCCAGGCAAATGCTTTACCATTGAGCTGCACCCCTACCTGCAACCACACTTTTGAGACTCACCAACTGACTGTGGGTATTCATTAGAATCAGTTGGGAGATGTGCATATGTGAGGAGATTCTCAATATATCTGAAGTAGAGATACATGCGTGTTTATAAATAAAAAGTCAACAAATAATACTAATAAAAATTCCAAATTGATAACTAGGTATGGTGGTACACCTGTAATCCCATAGACTTAGGAGGCGGATGCAGGAGGATTGCAAGTCTGAGGCCAGAGACAGGTTGCATAACTCAGGGAGACTCTGTCTCAATAAAGAAAGAAAGAAAGAAAGAAAGAAAGAAAGAAAGAAAGAAAGAAAGAAAGAAAGAAGGGGCTGGAGTGCTGCCCAGCGGTGGAGCACTTGTCTAGCATATACAAGGCCCTGGATTCAACCCCTCAGTACCAGAAACACACACAAAAGTTGAGATTACTGATTCTAAGTTGGTCACTTCTTTTTTAGTGCAAAACATGTTCATGAAATAATTTTAAGAAAGTATAAGAGTATATACATCATAATAACAGTTAGAAATGTGTTAATCTATCTATAGGCAGCCTCTCTGTATACACTTTTTTTTTAAATAAGAAAGCACCCTAACAGAACATGGTTATCACTCAATAAAACATTTTATCAAGTGTATTCAACTATGTCACTGTGGACGAAACTTAAACTCACTAACACAGAATTTGGTTGGATGTTTACTGTTCAAATGCCTTTCTGCCACTAGAGGAGGCTGACAATGTCCTCAATTTCACCCAGTCCTAACAACAGAACTCTAGTTCACTTCAAGTAAAGTATGCTTTTCATTTTAAGAAAATCAGACTTACCCTCCAAAAACACAAATCAAGGATGATTATATAAGCTATAGGTTATTTGCTTCACAAAAAAACTCCACAAACAGGTCTGGATTAAGACCTTTAAAGGCCCTCAGGATTGTTAAGACATAGTATCCTCCTTTCCTGACTTCATCTCCTAACAAAAATTTAAAATATGTGCCTTTGTGAGTGTGCATGTATATGAATCTGTGAATGACAGATCAAAAGTTGAGAATAACATATGCAATGAGGTGATTGTTTTCCCTTGCTATGATGATGTTCATTTTTGAAAGATCAAAATTCTCAACACTGAAATAATGTCTTGCTTCTTGCTGATGTCCTAGGTAATCAAGCACTACTGGTTTTATTTTTTTAAATAGTACGCTCCATAGAAATATATTTAAGAATCTCAATTCTATTGCTTGTTAGTTATGTTTTTGGGAAGACTGGGTAAGTATTAGTTTCTTCATAGTATGTATGAGGACAGCCTGCAGCCATACCACCCTGATGTCTAATTTTGTCAGACCTCAGAGGCTAAGCAGGGTTGAGCCTGGTTAGTCCTTGGATGAGAGACCACCTGGGAATACTGGGTGCTGTAGGCTTGGGAGAAGGACCCAGCAGCCCACTTCCAAAACAATCAGCCACTGAAAACCCTATGAATAGCAGAGAAGTACTGGCATAGTGCTAGGCATGGCACAGTAGTATTTCATCTGTTGTACATACATAGGGTCACTATGAGTCAGACTCGACTTGTTGGCACCTAACAACAAAGTATGAAGACATTGAGCCTCAGATAGAAGTGATTAGGTAAAAGTGATACAATAAAGTAAAAAATTTCTGGACCACAGCTGTTATAATGGTAACTAACCAATATATGGCTGCTGCCATTATTTACAATAGGTCACAAACTCCTCCATTGCCTAAAGTATATCTTTATTACCAAAACAATGGGCCTACCAAGATTTGCAAAGCAATCTTCAACATGGCTGTGCAAAATCATTTTGTAATGGATTTTCTACAGAGAATTACTTTTGTTAAGGACAAGTAAGAAAAATCACATGTTTATAACTCCTAGAAGTTCAGTGTTTCAAAAGAGCACACACACCTGTCAAGACAGCACAGGAGAGGGCTTGCAAAATCTGGCACTAGTCCTTACACTGGAAACAGACTTCTAGGTAACACAAATCTGGAGTTCTGTCTTTCTAGCAGACAACTGTGTTTATGAACATAATTCAATTTTGATCTTTAAAGCAACAAAAATGTAGAAAAAGGAAGGTGGAAGGAAATACACCTTCCTATAGTGAAAAGGGAGAGAATATAGTAAAACAATTTTAAATAGAAATTACTTCAGACACAACCCTGTTTTTTACAGAATTTTTACCTGATCTAGAAACAGAAAAATGTATAGGCTACAATAAAGATAACATCTTCTTTTCACAACTATCCAGAGAGACCACGTTGAGATAAATACTAAGCAAAGGGGAAAATATTAAGCGAAAGCTGAGTGCAGTGGCACATACCTGTAAATCACAAGAGGCAGCCAGAGGCAGCCACCACAACTCAGTGAGACCTTGTTTCAAAACAAAAATTAAAAAGGGCTGAGGGTGCAGCTCAGTGGTAGAGTGCTTTCCTAGTGCAAGGGCCTGGATTGAAGTACTGGTACAACCAAAAAAGAAAAAGAAAAAGAAAAAAAGGAAGAGGAGAGAGGGATGGAAGAAAGGAGGGAGGGAAGAAAGGAAGGAGGGAGGGGAAGGAGGGAGGGAAGACGGGAAGGAGAAGAGGAAGAGGAGGAGGAGGAAAGAAAGAGGAAGAAAAAGAAAGAAAGAAAGAAAGAAGGAGGGAGGGAGGGAGGGAGGGAAGGAAGGAAGGAAGGAAGGAAGGAAGGAAGGAAGGAAAATACAACTGCAATGCACTTTACTTCCCTGTTCAGTTTTTGCCATGACTGATTGAATTACTAAGTTCTTATCAGTTTAGTCCTTTCATTAAAAAAAAAGTCATCCTACATATTATGTAGCTTTTTAAAGCTTAATATTTAAAAAAAATCACTTAAAAGACTATCTTACTTAGTTTCTCCTCTGTAAGAAATTGAAAATTGCTATTGTTAGGTGTCGTCGAGTCGGTGTCTGACTCATAGTGATCCTACATACAACAGGCGAAACACTATTGTCAGTGCTTCTCTGCCATTCATAAGGTTTTCAATGGCTGATTGTTTTTTTGGAGTGGGTTGCTGGGTCCTTCTCCCAAGCCTATAGCACCTGGTGCTCCCAGGCAGTCTCCCTGGGAGACTAACCACGCCCAACCCTGCTTAGCTTCCGAGATCTGCCAGGATCGGATGCCACAGTGGTATGGCACTTAATTTTCAAATATACTTTTTCAAAGGCATCACATCCATGTTAAACAAATGTTCATCATGAGTGAAATCTGTCTTACTAATTCCTATCAGTAGCTGATATTTTGAGATAGCTTTAGTTGATAAAAGGTAACACCAAAGTAAAGCTCAGAAATAAGTACTGAAAGGTAATAAAATAATGCCTAGGCTAACCTAACAAAAGTGCACCATATAAAGGCTAGAGGTGAGAACTTCTTTTTCATCTGATTTTATTAATAGGTGATTCACTAAAAGATCAAACCCTTATTATATAGAAAGATATAGGAGAATAAGAAGGGACCAACACTGGTAACTGTGACCTCATAATGTATCTTATATAGCTGTATCATCTTCCTCATTTTGTCTGCCTTTACAGGAGGAAGGCAGGTGCTATGTACGAAACTGTGCCCTCTCCCCTAGAACTCACTTTGTTGAACCCCTAACCCCTAATGTGATAGTTTCTGGAGATAAGGCCTTTGGGAGGTAATTAGGTTTAAATGAGATTATGAATGTGGGCCATCAAGGAGTACTGTCCTTATAAGAAACACCAGAGAACTTGCTTCCATTTCCTCTCCTCTTACTATGTGAAGACACAGCAAGGAGGTAGCCATCTGCAGGCCAGGCAGAGAGCCCTTACCAGCCTCCATAATCTTGGACTTACAGTCCTCCTCAGAGCTATAACAAATACATTCCTGGTGTTTAAGCCACTCAGTCTATAGTATTTTGTTATGGCACCTCAAGCTAACAAAGAGAGGAGGACACATTTTTTTAATTGCCTTTTTACAGGAAACTGAAGCCCAGTAAAATAAGGTAACCAAGGGTTGATGAATTAGGTGAATTAGAACTAAGTTATCTGATGTTTCATGTACTGCTCTTTCTACTACACCTATCACCTACCAATTTTGAGAAAAATATAATTAATTTAAATCAGTGTTCTGAACAATAATATCCTTTTATAATGCTGCTTTCAGGGAACAGAGTTTTCTATGCCAGTGTGAAAGATTTACACTGAATCTCTCTGGCCTCATGGGACATCTTGTGATCTGCACCCAAAGCAAACCAGCGGTCAAACAAACCATTTCATCCCAGGGGCTTACTGTGCTAGAATCAATTGCTTCTAACATTTGTATAATCAATACTATTATGGAAGCTGGCTAGGAATCACATTAGTTGAATAAGGTTTATAAAGGAAAGTAGGGTAGCTTCTTCTCTGAACTGCCATCGTCCTCTTGACACTGGCCCTGATTAAACAGACATATCAAGCAACACAGTACAACTCTTTATTTGCCTTCAAAGGTGATCTATCTTTCTTCCTCACTCCACAACACAAAATCCTATAACATCCAAGAAAAACAAAATTAAAGCATTAAATACTATGTTAACAGAATATTCTTTCAAAACAAGGTGATATGGAGGGAAGGTCACTGGAAGCTGCAACCTTTATTGATAAGTCTTCAACTCTGTGATGAGAGAGAAGATTGTCCATCTCTTTATGGAAGACTCTCCATTTGTATTAAGATGACTTGAATGAACTTGATGTTAGATTACAATCATATTTAGCCTCTTGGGTTCTTATATGAGCAAAAGCTATGGTTATGCCTATCATTTTCTGGTAATAGAGCAAGAGACTAAGAACTACCCTCTCAACAAACTGTTAGCCAAACAGGATAGGTCTTTATTTCTGTTATATTTTCAACTTACAGACATGAAATCATTCTGGATGCCAAGATAATTGGCTTTATTTTGAGGTGCCTCTGTTTATACAATTGTGTTTGCTTTCTTCATTATTATCATCATCTTCACTATTATTATTAAATGCTGTCATCCTTTGGACATATCACTCCCAGAGAACACAAAATCTCCTTAGGAAATGAAATGGCCTTGGGGAACATGGGTTTATAAATTGCTCCATAAGATCATTTTTCCACACTAAGGGATGGCTGTTATTTTCTTTTAGCTTCCCCTTTTTTAAGCAGAAGTCTTTTTTAAGCATCAAGTCTTTTATCTCTCATCACCAGTCTTACTTTGAAGGCTGCTACTGACTACCACAACTTGTGCTCTTTCAAAAAAAATCCAGTTGTTACAAGATGGTGTATGTGGCAGATGTGCTCTGAGAGATTACTGGCTGAGCATCTTCACTTGTTAAGAGCTTTAGGAATGTGAAATCATCTGGAATCAGACCACTTATAGTTATGCCACCTATAAACATTTGAGCAAAGATTAGGTGCATAGAAATGGAATTTCTCAACTGGTCATTAAATATACCATTTAGCTGTACTGCAGACTTAACTTTTAATCTCTCTCTCTCTCTCTCTCTCTCTCTCTCTTCCCTCCCCCCCTCATGTTTTAAGAATGATGGGTACAGAAGAAAAAACTGGCAAGTGAAGAGGGGTAGAACTGTAATGCCTCACAAAAAAGAAATAGGAAGGGGAAAACAGTTTTCTGATAGATTTGCCCAAAATTAACTCTTATTGGTGCTCAGCAATGGACATCAAAACACAACTCCTCCCCAGTGTAGAAGAACTCTCTTCATTTACCTGTGAAATAACCCACATATAGAGAGCCCTAGAAACTGAAATAATGAAAAATTAGTGTTGTATTATCTGCATTTATAAGGGCAGCACTGAACTGGATAGTCCTAAAACACTGCTGTGGTTATAGTCTCAGTTCTGAATTACAAAATTAAAAAATATTAAAGTAAATTAAATTCAGGAATTAAAAGTGATAATTAAATGAGATGAACCAAAACACAGAGATATCTGAAGAGATCACCTTAATAAGACATTTAACTGCAGTTTCTTACTAATTATAGACATTTTAGTTTTTAAAAAATGGATTATTTTAAAATATGCACAGAGCATATGATTGATACCAGTAGAATCTTTACAGATTTATACAAGTGTAATGAGATCTATTCATTTTAATCTTTGGACTCTCTTACAGAGTTTCCCTCATTAAATATGAAGCTTGGATTTACTATCATGACAGTGGCATTACAAGTTCATTTTATTCACTAAGAGCTTATTTTGATGGTACTTTGACTTCCAATCCACTGGGGAAAACCTATTGATTTTAAACTGTCTAATCATTACCAAGTGGGCTGGGATTTGGCTCAGTGGGTAGAGCGCTGTGCTGCAGTCTCTGAGATCCTGAGTTCAATTCCCAGCACCGCAAAAATGGGAGCAGGGCCTGGCAATCCACTCCCAAGGCAATCCCGGAACAGTCAGCCATTGAAAACCCTATGAGGGTCGCTATGAGTCGGATACCGACTCGACGGCACCTAACAACAACAACAACAACAACAACAATCATTACCAGGTCAAAAATGCAACATTTTCTCACTATGAGTTTATAAACAAGATTGTTGATAGTTGCAAAGATTGTTTGTTTGTAAGCCTTGTATCTTCCTAATTAGAACAACAGTGTATTTCCCAGGAACATAGTGGAGCCCTTTCCTCTATCTGGAAAGGAACTCTTTCAAAGCTCCTATGGTTTGGGTTTGCACGTGTGTGTGTGTGTGTGTGTATATGTGTATAGGTATATATAAGGTAATCCATAAGGACAAAAGAAAATAACAGAACCTCCATTCATATTTTCTTCTCTTTCCCTTTTAAATGTTCATTTATTTTGTATGTGCTTTCTTCAACTAATATGTTACTACAGTGACAGTGACACAACTGAGAAATGTACACATATTGGAGATATGTTTACTACAGAGATGAGTTTTAATACCAACCCTATTAATAATTATAATTTTAATTCTGTAATTTACCTGCTCAATCGCAACTGTATCACATATTTCCCAATTCTGGAGTGACATGTGCTAAATATACAGGATGGTATAATTACAATTTACTCAGAGACTATCCAGACTTTGGCATTTTATAATATTTTATGCTTAAAAATCATCTTGGAGCTTTAATTTTTAAGTTAAACAGAAATACTATAACACAAGTTCTTATAAAGAGGCAGACAGATTTACTTAAAAGATTTTAAAGTGCACGTACCTTTCCTTAAAACAAAAACTTAACACAAAATACACAATCCCCCTAAAAACTTAACTTTATTGTGGATCTATTTGAGACTACTTCTATAGTGTTTACTGAAAATTATATAGCCAAACACAAAGTATGTTATACTTACATTTGCTTCTACTTAAAATGTCAAAGTCCTAACAAAAAGTTTATAAAAATGAAACTATTTTTAAGAACTCTCATCTATCTTAAAGGAAAATGAACTAAAACAGCAAAAGTATATAGCACATGTAGGATTGGTCTCATGTGGAAACATTAGGAGGTGGATTCTTTTGTCTCAATGTAGCTCTTTTTAAAAAACAGTTCAGAATCACTTATTCTTTATTAGTAATATTAGATTCCTGTCAAGAATAGGAGGAATGCCACTGCCTATCAGGCTCCAAAATGAACCTGCATTTCCATGCACAAATCCTATGTAAGCCTAAGAGTTGCTTTTCTTCATAAATCAATCTATTGTTGCACTTCATAATGAGAAGGCAGATTTACTGCCTTTTACCGCCTTTTCTCACCATCAGAAAGATGCCTATTTGGGTAATAGAACATTTCTCTTCTTCAAGGGTGTTTGGGATTAGGGAGGCAGGGGCAAGAACCTTTAACATTTGCTCCCTTCAAATGAATGATACCTCTAGTTCTCACAGCCTGGATGTTGAAAATCAAATACTCAAAGTTCATAAAATTCTCCAACTTGAAGAAGCATAATACTTTAAATCTTTGAAATCACATCCCTAAAATATGCATTTGGAATATGAGGATTATCCAGTAAAACATAGAATTCAGATTGCTAACATTGTCCCTCAAATGCCACACAATCATCATAGGAGTCAGAACAATAAAAATGTAGAATAAGCACCTGGGACTCAGCATCTTGAATTTTCTCCAACCCTAAAAACAAATTTAAACTACTGCCTGGAATGACAATAATCATTTGAATCTCAATATTGTGCAAGAAGAATAAAAATAGTTTATAATATAGACTTACAATTCTTAGTTCTTCTGTTTTTATTTACTTAATGTTTTCCCCGTAGGGAGAAATATTTAAGAATTACGAACTTTAGACTTTAATTTAAAAACAAGAGAAAGGCACTTGTCAGCATCTAATTCCTAACCATCTGCCTTTTAAAAATATACACACACAAATACTCACCCACTCCCTCCAGTCAGGCTTAACATTCTTAGCAAGTAAGTAGATCTTGATGGGTCTAAACAGAAGTTTCAGTAATCACGGTTCTACATTTGGAAACACAACTATCTTTAAACAAGCATCATGATTCCTACCAGCAATTGCAGTCAACCACAAATTTAAAACAAACAGACACCATGTAAAACAAAGTGGGGCAGGTACTGAATTCAAGAAGAATCTCCATTTTTGAAGAAAACTAAATTATGCCTTCTGTCCATGAATATGGAGTCCTGCCTCATGAGCTAACACTTCTTGTTACTCTGGGCTACCTTTTGTCACTTAAGCAATGCTTTTTGACAGTTTTACAGGCTGTTATCCCAAAGACTTCAGTATTTATGGTCCTTATTCACTTGGGCTTTCTGCTCTTATCACTGGTTACTAATCACGGAATAGATTTTTTTTTTAATGGTACTGAAATTAGCTCAAAGGATGTCCTTTGACAATGGCAGCTCAGGACAGCACTGGCTAAAGGTCTTCTCCTCAGCCTCTTTCTTGCTTTCCTCAATTTTCTTTTCCTTACAGACAAGTTAATGAGGGTCCAAGATCCACACTGTTCAATTAGAGCAATAGCACAAGTGATTTACTGTGTTCTTAGAGGCTTTACAGTTGTTTCTCAATCAATCCTCAGAAACACATTCAATTTCAATATCTCAACAATGATTTTTTTTTTTTTTGCGGTACTGGGGGTTGAACCCAGGGCCTTGCCCTTGCATGCTTTGCAAGTGCTGGACCACTGAGCTGCACCCCCAGGCCCCCCACCTCATTTTTTTTTTTTTTCACTTTTTGAGACAGAGTCTTGCTAAATTATACAGACTGCCTCTGGTTTGGAACTTGCGATCCTCCTGCCTCTGCCTCCCGAGCTGCTAGGATTACAGACGTGCGCCACCGCGCCCAGCTCAACAATGATTTAAAAGCCTAAATTTGCTTTTAATCCTCACAAAACAGGAGCGTTTCCTACTCATAGAATCATTAAGGAAAAGCTCTCCTCTACAAACCTATAGGCACATATAAACATGTACATTTCAAATATGTATATTTTACAACTTCAACATATTTAGTTTATAATATGCCTTTCAAATTTCTTCCTAACACAGTAAAAGCTACTTATTACCATTTTATTTACTACACATAAAAAATAGAAGGCTGAAAAGCAAGTAGAAAACACAGATCTTTCTTTTCACTGAATTGCACTTGACTTAAAACATCTCAGAGACTGGCTGATTTTTATCTTACAAACAATGTAAAATGTATAATAGATCATGTCCTCCTTTCCAGCTGGCTACTGAAATTGTGAAAGTCAAATGTGCCTAGAAAGTGGTATTTTCTGATACACTGAACATAAGAAAGAAAATACTGGCATCGCTATTGTCATAAATTTCATGATAAACTGAGGAAATTGTGGAATCCTCTGAGTATGGGCTGACAGGGCTGGAGATAGGAGAGCAGGTAGAGCAGCTTTGAAGGAGCACTATGGCTCCATTTAATGCTCTGAAGTACAATCCACTTAATACAACTCTTCTGGAATGCAAAGGACTCAGGATCAGCTTCTGTTTTCTGTGAACTTGCACTGGAATGAACACATTTGAAAAAGAAATGTTGCTTTACAAAAACATGTTTTTAAAGCTTCAGATATCTTCACACCTAGGTAAACATAATACAGTCCACCTCATCAGAAAAAGAGTTAATTTGCCAAGATTAGCATTTACATGCAATTATTTTACCCACTTATACATAATATTAACTATTTGGATATCATGTGATTGCATTTAATTTATAGAGACCCATACAACAAATCTTCCTTGAATATAATTCTAGGAAAATTTATTTCTGCTGATGAATATGCATGTTGACAGTCCAAATATAAAACTCCATAACTGTCATATTTCTTTAGGAAAAAAAGTGGCAGATGTTATTGTCCATGTGTAAAAATTGAATAGCACTAGATGAATGCTATCTTCTTTAAATTTTGTGACTACTTATTTTAGATTAAATTTGTCACATATATTAACCTGAAAATCAACCCAAATTCTGTTCAAACAGGTTTATAACTATAAAATAAATTTGAATGCATGTACTTATATAAAAATTTACAGCTACTGACAAAATTTTAATGAAACAACATATAATATGCAAGTAAGTGATAACTGATTTTTATCAAATATTCTAATGGTTAGAAAACAAGATGTATGATGGGAGCCTTTTTGGTAAGTAAAGTTAGGTAGTATTCACTCTCTCTTACATCTAAAACATGTGAATAGTGAAAACATTTTGGCTGTACGACTTTTCCAAATATGATAAGCCATATAATTATGAAACACAGAAGAAGAGTTTTATGCTTTACTGAATAAAATGATTCAAGTCAGATTGGTAAAGTACTTGAAGTTCTACTCTATGGCTTCTCTAACAAAACAAGAGAAATTGTTTAATAATACAACTGTGAGTAGGTAAAACTTCTATTTCTTTAATATGCATTTTAGGAATTCACTGGTAGATAAAATATATGTAAATGTTCTGAAGTTAAATCACTCTGGGGAAAATGCATATACAAGGAGGTATTATAAAATTCTGCCTCCTACTTTTAAACCTTTTCTCTATCTAACTTTTCTTAATTAGATTAAGCATGCTAAATGCAAAAATGTTGTTTTGTTGTTAGGTGCCACAGAGCCAAATTAGTGATCTAAAATTGATAAGATTTTCCTGGATTCTTCAATAAATTGAAACTCTGGAGCTTTTACTTGTTCTGTAATCTCCCCTTTTGCTACCTTGTGTAACATCTTAGAAGCTATCTTTCCTATGAAGTTACTGCTCATGGTAAATAAATATTACATATACCTGGTTTTTGAAAATCAGAAATATAGCAAGCAAAGAAATCATTCTCACCTTTATTTAAAAGAAAATAAGAGTAGCCTTCAGGAATACAGAAGTGTCCCAAAGTTCACATGTGTCAGCAAGGAATTGAGAGCTGTAAGAATGATCCTCTTGAAAAGAAAGAAGTCTTCTTAGGCACCCGCATGTATATTTAGATTAGATTGGCAGTTTAAGTGACAGCAAACACATGGTCATGACTTCGCAATTGCTCATTCATCCGACACACACACACAAGCTAATCAGAAGCAAACATCCACCCCGAACTGCTTTAGAAATAGCTTCTTCCATCTGATACTACTGTGTGTGCAGTAAGCAGACATTCTGCTAGAGAGATCAGATGTCAAACACTTAACTCTCTCCTAGTATACTGAGATCTTGAATCACGTTGCCTTATTATTTTAGGATATTTTTCTAAAGTCAGTCTGATGTCTAGATCTTCAGAAAATTTCCTGCTCCAGTCTGCAGTTTTATGAAGCACAGAGTAAAGAAATGACTATGGAAAGGTTCAAGGATCTATTTGTCCTATGGCTATCTTAACTATGACCTGCCCTTCCTATCAGTAACAGCACACATTCCTATTCTGTAAACAGGGCAAAGTCACTACAGAGGACCACATCATGCGTGTGTGTGCGTGTGTGTGCGTGTGTGTGTGTGTGTGCGCGTGCGCGCATGCGCATGTACAACTAAAGGCAACAGAATTAAAAGGTAAAGATACTGAGCGTTGTAAACTCCAAGTTCTTATTCATAACTAGAGATTCAAAAACATCTTCCAGGAAGTCAGTAAAAGACATAGATGGCACTATTTACAGGAGGCTACCAACTATACTTGCAATATTGCTGTTTTGTATATATGCATATGTATTTAAATTCATGCTTCAGCATATGTTAGTAAGGAAGAAGAAGAAAGCAAATGTGGCTATCAGCTCGATCATAGAGAGGTTATAAAAGATGGCAACCAACTTTAAAATAATGATGATTTTACTTCTGACATGAAGTTTACACTTTAATCTAAATGTCAAGTATTTTGAAAACTCCAGATTACTACGGAGGTGGAGGAAATGGAATAATATAGTGATTCAGAGATCAGGTTCTAGAAACATCAGACCTGGTTTGAATCCTGCTTCCACTAGCTGTTAGCCAAGTAACAATCTTTCTATGTCTTAGTCCCTTTATCTCTAAAGTGGGGAAAGGGAATTAAACAATTCATATGGTTACTGTGAGTACACAGATAATGTGAAGGAGTTAGGACAAAGTGTGGAATAAATGATGAGTAAACAAAACATTAGCTACTATTATCATCAATAACTGAAATTATGATATAAGAAAAGTCTCGCCCAAGTCTATTAAGCTTGGCTAGACTCTCCCCTGTGGTGGTCTTCCTTGAACACATTTGACACTTTAAGAAATAAGGCAACATCTGTTAGACCTATCTGAAATTTATTTTTTCACAAATTTCTGAAGCAGGGAGCTGACAAAACATGTAGTTTAACATCCAATATACGTATATATGTGTGTATTTATATGATACATGTGATATATATTACAGAAAAGGCCCCTATCCAAGAAGAATGAACAAAGATGAAAATATAAAAAAAAATAATAGTTAATTTAAGTACAAGTTATCTACAGATGAGAACTGCCTGGTCAATTATTGAGAATTCACAGGAAAAAGAAGTGAAATTCATTGAGGGCCTCGCATTGCTTGGGGCCAAGAAGCTTTTCCTCCTGCACAAAAGTGTGGCCCCAAGAGTCTCAAGAAAAAGATCCCCCTAGAGAAAATACTAATATCATGAGACTGTCCTTGACAGTTCTTTTCAATTTTACAGACATACACTTCTGTTATACATTAACTTGTCTTGGGAATAGAAAGACAAAAACAGAAGTATGCTGATTGCTTAATGGCAGAAATATCTGTCCTGTACTTTTTACTAGTCTATATAAGTATTAACAAAAGAATTCTGAAGTAGGGTAAATCCGCAGACTTAATTGAAACTCTTTTACATTGTCTGAAAAATTAAGATTGTGAGTAAACATTATATAGTATCTGCCCATGTGGTGTCATCTACATGAAGCTATTTCTCTTTTTCTTTTAAAAAACCACAATCATTACATATATGCAGTTACTGCTCTCATTATAGGGAGTTTTGATATAGACAAAATAAGCAAATATGATGTAGTTAAGAACTAAGAGTATTTCCAATGTTAATGTTACCCCAAATCTTGTTTTTAATGCTCAGTCTGTACCTACCATTAAAATTTAACACAATTAACCATCAATGAGATACAGATGTTGGATAATTATATTAGTATCAACACTACAGGCAAATTAAGATTTCTTCCCAAGTGATGGAGTTCTGAAAAATATCAATTCATTGGTTAACTGAATCCTGAAGATCAAAAGGCCCTGCATATGGCACTAATAAATCAGATAGAGTCATCAAATCTACAATCTGTTTTCTTTGGCTAAAACTGCAAAGTACTACTTACAGAGCTTTATCTACTCCTAAAAATTCTCTGCCAGACCAAATTTAATTCACCAAGAGCACAGAAAATATAGCTTTCCCTAGTTGCACTCTCCTGGGGCTTCTTAAGTCCAGTATATCATTATGTGAGGGTCCAGATTATCTGGTCTTTTCCTTTCCCTTGTCTTTTTAGATCTCACAATCAACTAAAACTTTATCTAGAAAAGTACAAAGTTATCTCTAGACTCAGACTGGAAAATTATGAAATACTTTTTATTTATTAATGAAACCTACAGTGAAAAAAAGGTACTTAAGCCAGGCACCGGGGCACACACCCGTAAATCCCCATGACTTGGGAGCCTGTGTTAGGAGGATCATAAATTTGAGGCCAGAGTCAGCCTGTACAAATTAGCAAAACTCTGTCAGAAAATTAAAAAATTTTATAGTTGTGGGGGGACTTGGGGTATAGCTCAGTGGTGGAGTGCTTGACTAACATGCATGAGATTCTGGGTACAAGCCTCAGTAAAAGGCAGGCAGGCAGGCAGGCAGGCAGGCAAAGGGAGGGAGGAAGGGAGGGAGGAAGAAAGGAAAGAATGGAGGGAAGGAGAAGGGAAAGGAGGGAAGGAGGGAGGGAGGGAAGGAAAGGAAGGAATGAAAGAAGGGAGGGAGGGAGGGAAAGAAAAAAGAAAAGAAAGAAGGTACTTAATAAAAATCTTTAAGTTATGAACATATACACTCTGAAAATATAAAGAATTCTGTGAAAATTTCTTCTCTACTTAAATACCAACAAGAATTCCTGTTGCTGGGAATTCTACTCAGGCATTTATAGTCCAATTAATCACTTTCTGATAAACTGACCCTAAACTTTGTGTGACAGTGGTATTATCTGAAAGAGAAGGGGCTAGGAAAAGATAATAGAAGCAGGATGAAAATGCAAGACAAATTTGATAGTCTTTCAATATTTTTCCCCCTAAGGAGACTATTCTGATAGGAAAATCAGTCTATTTGATATATTTCCAGTCTTGAAGAAGATGTAAAAATAAATTGTGGGCCTGTGGTCCTTTGTATTTTCTTCTTTATAAAACTAGTCTATACTTTTCACATATTTTCACAATAATTATGGTTGAAATATATCAACAAAATGTTGTTGGTTCAACTGAAAACATCCCAAAGCAGTAAGAAATACTCCTTTTCATATCCAGAAGAAATTGAGTAAGGTTTAACAGTTTCTCCTAACATGCTGAAATCTAAGAATTTTTATTTATTCTTGAACACACATACAGAGTATATCATGACAATTAAAAGTTATCTCCAGATGGTGCCAAAAGTACCAGTACATTTAAAAAGCTACCCCAAGTAGTGAACCACTACCCTAATGTTTTCTTTTAAAAAGCCATCTACCGGACTCTCATATAATCATGTACTACTAAATGACAAAGAATCCTATTTTAATGAAATTACAATTTTAGGCCATCATGAAATGATACTTTGGGTCTGACCATGTCTATTTCAATGGTCTTTCTCTGGCCTGGATACTAAAGTACATTTGGGAGCTAGCTAGACTCTCTGGCTTCTGAGGTAGTTAGAGCCTGTCTTTCTCTTTAGTGATCTCAACTATCACTCTAGTTCTGATGGACAGCTCTCCAACCCCTAGATTAAAATCAAATTCCCATTTCCAGTTGGCACTGCTATTTCTGTATTTCATAAACAGAACAAGTGCAGATACATGACATTTTGTCAACAGAGCCGAAAAATGTACCATATGCAGATGGGTACTTTCTATAATGTTACCTGAAATGAAAAAGAATTTTGCAATGATAATCAGTGAATACCAGGGCATTGTTATCAGTCAGTTTATGTTTAAAGAAAGTCTGTTCTGTGCCTGAAGCAACACAAAATCATGCTTGGAAAAGAGTCTTGGAAGAATAGCATATCAAAGAGTAGGGAGAAGGATCATTCAATACTGCTTTGGTCAGCAGTCTCAATTCTACTCCCTCGATACCAATAAACCCAAAGTCTGACAAGTTAGCCCCTGAGTGTGTGTGTGTGTGTGTCCCCTCTATGGCTATAGCTTTGCTAAAAAGAAAGACCAAGAAGGATTGGTCTGGTTCCTGTCATCAAGATTTGTTTGGAGGCCCAATCACCAGAGTAATAACCCTTATAGGAGTGGTCAGAGACTATTTATAGAAGCTTTCAGCTGCCACAGACATCACTGGAGATGACAGACCCCATTCCATGGATGCTCCAAGCTTCTATTCTAAACATGTGCTGGGATGATACAGTCAAGTGAATATCTGACCACACCAAATATTCCAGGTCCAAAAGAATCCCCAGTAAGAAATGTTGATGGCCTTTTATGGCTATTAGTACTGGCCACTCTGCTACTATGGTGACAGTCATGCTATTTTTTGAAGGGAGACATCTATCTATCTATCTATCTATCTATCTATCTATATAGAAGTCTCCCTTCAAAAAATATATATATATATATACACACACACACACATTTCAAATATTCCTAAAGTAAACCTGGATGATTAATTAAGGGCCTACTACAGACCCCTGGATTGTAGTTTGCTGGTCCCAGCTTTATGGGTACCTAGCACAGCAACTCCATGCTGACAGTGGATAGGAATTTGGTTTACTTTGTTAGAGCACATTTCTTTGATTTAGTTTATAAGATTATTTCCCTTGGTCTGTTTTGTTTACAAACACAATAAACTTTTTTTGGAGTGGAAAAAAAAAACACTGAATGACCTCACTCATAAGCTATGGAGCTTTCTGCTCCTTTAAGACACTGTCTACGGCAACTAAATAATTTTATTCCATGAAAGAGCAATGATCTGATCTTGTCCAAGTTTCTCAGAATTACTGTGGACAACGTAACTACGTTATAGTATCCCGAAAGAGGGAATTTTCATGCCACTTATATTGTTGAATGAATATAAAATGTCTCATCAATAAAATAAACCATTCTTTTCCAGACAAAGAGTTAGTTCCTGTGACACAGTAACATTTTGGAAAAGATATTTGGGGGAAAAAACCCCTTGTTGTTGTTGTTGTTGTTAGGTGCCGT
>VMDO01006996.1:70697-95125 GCA_007922755.1 Pedetes capensis | reverse complement strand
CAGGAGAGAACAATCCCTGGAGAAGGACATCATGTTTGGAAGAGTGGCAGGTCAACGGAAAAGAGGAAAACCCTCCACCAGATGGATTAACAGTGTCTGCAACAATGGGCTTAAACATAAATAAGATGGTTTGCCTGGCACAGAATCGGCAAGTGTTTCGATCTGCTGTACATAGGGTCGCTATGAGTCGGACTCGACTTGATGGCACCTAACAACAACAACAACAAAGGACAAAACAGGTACACAATTAAAGATAGATAGAGGTCAAGGCAGAGAAACACAGAACCTGGAACTAAGAATTGGAATAAACTTAGTATGGTGTTGATTTGGCCAGTAGTTCCAGGAGTGAATTTTCCCCACCAGAAAAGGAGAGGATGGAAGCAAAGGTACTTTTAGCTCCATCTGATCTGTACAGCAGCTGTTGACCCCACTTCCAAATCTGCCCACCAGGTGGCATATGAATGCCAAATTGCCCAGACCATTTTCCACATGGGAAAGGATATGTCTCACTTTGTTATTTCTGGACAGTAAATGATAGCAAATATGATATTGCTGTCAGCTATATTTTTATAATTTTTACACTCAACTTTATCGAGATATAATTTATATGCCATAGAATGCACCTGTTCTAAATGCACAGTTTAAGGATTTTTAGTAGCAAGTAGTGCAGCCATTGAAATAACCCAGTTTTAGCCTATTTCTATCACCCTAGTGATATCCCTCTAAATCTATGATTTTTACTTTAAAAATTATTTAATATTTCAAAATCTGTAAAAGTAAAGAAAATTTGAACGTAGCAGGGCATGGTGGGGCATGCCTGGAAACCCAGACATTTGGGAGGCAGAGGCAAGAGGATTGCCAGTTCAAGGCTAGGGGCAGCATGCATAATTTACTGACTGAGCATAAAAAATAAAAAAATGAACTGGGGTGCAGCTCAGCAATAGAGCACTTGCAAAGTGTATGTGAGGCCCTGGGTTCATCATCCCAGTACCAAAAAAAACTCCCCCAAGCCCAAATGTATATATATCACATAGATTTAACACTGTGCCATGTCCAGCACTCTATCGGTGCCTCTCTGCCATTCATAGGGTTTTCAATGGCAGATTGTTTTGGGATTGTTTTGGAAATGTGCTTCCAGGTCCTTTTGTCCTTATTGGGGTGCTAGGGATTGAACCTAGGGCCTCAGAGAGCACAGAGTGGGGCTCTACTAACTAAGCTAAACCCCAACCCAACACAAAGCTGGAGGCCACAAATAAGGAATGGGCAGAGCTGGCTGGAGTCTGAGTTCAGCGTCTGTATTTGCTCTACTCAGCCTTGAGCTCTGAGCTCTCAGAAGAGCCTAGTGGTTGCATGTGGCTGCGGGAGGCCAAGAAGGAGGCCATGCTGCCATATGGTTAGTTCTCTGGTAAGACGAAGCCTAAGAGATGAGGGATTAAAACCAACCTGGAAATACACAAAGTGATTCTAAAATTTATATGGGAGTGCAAATGGCCTAGAATAGCTGGGTAATCTTGAAAAAGGAGAACAGAGTAAGATGATTTATGTTACCAAATTTCAAGATTTAAGCAGCAGCAGGGCGCCATGGCTCATCCTCCCTTATTCCTCATCCTTCCTCTTCTGCACAGTAGTTGGCAACATCTGTAGCTCTCTGCTTCAGAACTGAAAAAATGTGAACATTTTGCCTCAGGGCCAGAGGACATATTCACAGGTTTCAGAGTCTGGCACCTCGACTAAGAAACTGGCTTCTGGCAGTGGTTTTGCAAGTATTTCCTCAGTAATAGAATAGATGTATATGTTGTTGTTGGGTGCTGTCAAGTCAAGTCCAACTCATAGCGACCCTCACAGGGTTTTCAATGGCTGACTGTTTCAGGATTGCCTTGGAAGTGGGTTGCCATGTCCTTCTCACATTTTGCGATGCTGGGAATCGAATTCGGGACCTCAGAGACCGCAGAGCAATGCTCTACCACCTGAGCTAAATCCCAGCCCTAATAGATGCATATACTTGTGACTAACTCCAAAACAAAATAAAGCAAAGCAAAAAGGGTAACTTTTTTTTCTTGCCGTATTTGGGGGTTGAACCCAGGACCTTGCACATACTTTACAAGTGCTCTACCACTGGCTGCATCTCCCAACCCATTTTTTTTTTTTTAATCTTAAGACAAGATCTCAGTAATTACTCAGGCTGCCTCTGGCCTCGAACCTGTGATGCCCTGACTCTGCCTCCTGAGTTGCTGGGATTACAGACATGAACCACTGTAGTTGGCCCAAAAAGAATACTTAAAGCCTGCCCTAGAAGTCCTAAATCCATGTAGAAGATAAGGGCTCATGGTGTGTGTCCTTCCCGTGGAAACACTATGCATTACTTGCCTAATACCACCTCCCCCTTGCTTCCAGAAGTGGCCCTAATTCCTCTCACAACTGGTCAGCTAAGTCCCTCTAAGTAATCATCAGGTGGCTGCCAAGTAGGTGCACACCTGAGTCACCCCTGGGGTCACTGAGAAATACAAGAAGAAAATGGGACTCCAAAGTTTGCAGGTAGAAATTAAAAGGCTTGCGTTGGGTGTGTAGCACATGCAAGGCCCCTTGTTCAATCCCTAGCATTGAAAAAACAAAACAAAAAAACAAACAAAAACCTAACAAAACTAGACAAAAAGCCCTCCTGAGCTAGATACTAATAATTCAGGAGAACTGAAGCTATTCATGTACATGTGGGTGGATGGAACCCAGGGCCCCTCACAAGGTAGACAAACTCTCTAACTACAGAGCTACACCCCTGGCCTAATGGCTATAACTTTAAATAATCAAAAGCTAAATGAACCAATACTCTATAATCCAGTCTAGCAATTCCACACTTTAGTATATAGCTAACAGAAACCAATGTCATGTTTAACTAAGAATAAGAATATTCATGCTTAGCTAAAACTAGAAACAAAGCAAATGTTCATTAACAGTAGCATGGGTTTGGGCTGAGTGTGTAGCTCAGTGGCACAGCACTTGTCTAGCATGTTGAGGTCCTGGGATTGATCCTAGTGCTGCAAAGAAACAAAAACAAAAAATAGTAGTATATGTTAATAAATTATGATTATGTTCACAACTTACTCGGAACCCTATATATCAGTAATAAGGAAAAAAGATTATATGAAACAACACTATATAACAAAATGGGTGAATATACCCTCGAAGATATCTTGTGAAAGAAGTCAGACACAAGAGTTTATACTGTATTGTTCTATTTACGTGATGTTTAGGAATAGGCAAAACTATTCTTAAATAGTGGAGGTCAGAAAACCATGTGGGCCTGATGATGCCTGCTTAAAATCCCAGAACTCAGGAGGCTGAGGCAGAAGGATCAGCCAGCCTGGGCTACTTAGTGAGGCACTGTTTAAAAAAAAAAGATAAAAGAGAAGGAAAGAAAGAAAGAGAGAGAAAGAGAAAGAGAGAGAGGGAGGGAAGGAGGGAGAGGGAGAGGGAGAGGGAGAGAGAAAGAAAAAGAAAATTGGCTGCCCTATGGGGAAGGACATCTGGGCCTACACCAGGGAAACTTATGGTCCTGGAAATGTTCTGCTTTTTGAACATGAGTGTATACATATCTAAAATTTCTTAAGTCAGCCAGGCACAGTGGCGCACATCTATAATCCCCGCAGCTCAAGAGGCTGAGGTGGGAGGATTGTGAGTTCGAGGCCAGAGGCTGCCTGCATAATTTGGGGAGACCTGTCTCAAAACAAAAATTTAAAAAGGGGCTAGGGGTACAATTCAGTGGTGGAGCTCCCTAGGTTCAATCCCCTAGTACTATGCACACATACACACACAGAAATCATTATGCAATCTCCACTGCTAGGTAAAAATTTCTCCTAGGGAAATGAAAACATACAACCACACAAAAACTTTTATACAATTGTTCAGAACAGAATTATTCATAATAGCTGAAAGGTGGAAGAAACCCTGTTAGTTTAATAGAGTTGTCATAATGAAGTACCACGGGCTTAAATGATAAGAATTAATTTTCTCACAGTTCTGGAGGTTACAAGTCTGTGGTCAGGATGTTTGCAGGGTTTTTTTTTGTTTGTCTCTTTCATTTTGTTTTGTATTTGTCTTGTTTTGAGACAAAGTCTCATTATGTAGCTCAGGCTGATCTCAAACTCATGACCCGCCTGCCTCAGCCTCCCCAGTGAGGGAATTACAAGTGTGCCCATAACGCCTGACTACAGGCATGAGTTCTTCTGAGACTTCTCTCCTTGGCTTGCAGACGAATGCCATCTCCTTGTGCCTTCCCATGGCCTTCCCTCTGTGTCTGTGTCCTAAAGTCCTTATGCCATTTCGTGTTATATAACAGAATACCACAGACTGGGTAATTTATTCATTTGTTTTTATTTTTGGTGCTAGAGAGCTAAACCAGAGCCTTGCACATGTGAGGCAAATGCTCTGCCACTGACCTGTGCTCTCAGCCAAGACAGAGTAATTTATTTTTATTTTTATTTTTGGTGGTGCTGGGGATCTGACCCAGGGCCTCCCCTGGCATGCTAGGCAATCATTCTACCACTGAGCCACACCTTAGACCCTGGGTAATTTAGAAGGAAAGAAATCTAACCAGGCATGGTGGCACAAGCTTGTAATCCTAGCTACTCAGGAGGCTGCAGCAGGAGGATTGCAAGTTTGACGCCAGAGACAGCCTATGCAATTTAGTGAGGCCCTGTCTCAAGAAAAAAGTAGAAAATGGTTTGGAGGTGCAGCCCAGTGGTGCAGCACTTGCAAAGAATGTGTGAGGCCCTGGATTCAACCCCAGTTCTGGTGGCTGGAAAGTCCAAGGTTGATGGACTCACATTTGGTGAAGTCCTTGTTTTTGCTTCATCCTACAGCACAAACAGGAGAGGGGGGAAGGGGAATGGAAATAGATTTGACATTAATCCATTCCTTTGTGTAGAGTCCTCTTGACCTAATCACCTGTTAAAAGTCCCACCTCTCAGTCCTGTAGCATTGAGGATTATTTTCAACATATGAACTTTGAGAGACACATTCAACTAACAGGACTTCAACATACGAATTTTAGGGGTATACAATTCAGCCCATAACAAATCCAAATGCCACCAACTAAGGAGTAAAATGTGATATATTCATATAATAAAATATAATTCAGTGTAAGAAGAAATGAAGTACAATCAGTTCCTCATATCCATGGGTTCCACATGCACAGAGTCAACCAATTACGCACCTAAATTGTTGTGAAATTTACATTATATTAGATGCTATAAGTAATCTATAGATGATTCAAATATGGGTGTGTATAGATTATATGCAAATGCTATGCCATTTTATATAAAGGACTTGAGCATCCTTGGATTTTGATATATATGAGTCCTCAAACCAATCCTCCATGGATATGTAGGGACAGCTATACTCATAAATGGGCTGGGATTTAGCTCAGTGGGTAGAGTGCTGCGCTACAGTCTCTGAGGTCCCGAGTTCAATTCCCAGCACCACAAAAATGGGAGAAGGGCCTGGTAATCCACTCCCAAGGCAATCCCGAAAGAGTCAGCCATTGAAAACCCTATAAGGGTCGCTATGAGTTGGATACCAACTCGATGGCACCTAACAACAACAACAACAACAACATACTCATAAATGCCAGAACACAAATTGACTTCAAAAAACATCACACCAGTTGGCTGCTGTGGCACATACCTGTGATCCAAGAATTTGGTAGGCTGAGGCAGGAGGGTCATGAGTTTGAAGCCAGAGGCAGGTTTGCAACTTAGTGAACCTCTGTCTCAAAATAAAAAATAAAAAGGGGCTGAGGATGCAGTTCAGTGGTAGAGCACATACCTAGCATGTGCAAGGCCTCCCAGGACTGCAAAATCCAAAAACAAACACAAACACTAAACAAAAGAAAAGTGAACATGCCGAGTGAAAAAGCCAGTTACAAAAGTCTACATTTTATATGATTCCATTCACATGGAATGTCCAGAATAGGAAAATCCATGGAGCCAGAAAGCATATGGTGGTTATATTCTAGGAATAGGGACAAGGGGGCAGGGAGGGCTTCCCTTGGAGAAGACAAAATGTGCTGGAATTAGATTGTGGCATTGGTCACCCAACTCTGTGACTATATTAAAAAATCTTCAAAGGGTACACTTTAAATGGGTAAAATTGTATGATATGTGAATTACACCTTATTAAAGCTATTATTTTAAAAAATTTAAAATTTTACCGGCATGGTGGCACACACATATAATCCTAGTGACTTGAGAAGTGGAGGCAGGAGGATCACAGGTTCAAGGCCAGAGGCAGCCTGCTTAACTTGGTGAGACCTTGTCTCAAAATAAAGAAAAGTAAAAAATATGCTGTGGGTGCAGCTCAATGTTAGAGCACTTGCAAAGCATGTGTGAAGTCCTGGGTTTAATCCACTTGTACAAATTATTGCCCAATGCACTCAAGAGTTATGTACCTTATTGTATCTAATTATACCCCAATAACATTTTAAACAAACGCACAAAAAAATAATAGTACCTTCCTACCACAGGTATAAGAAGATAGATAGGTGGAAAAGAGAAGGTACTTGGAATGAGGCACTTGTTGGGATGCCAGGATCCTGTGGCTGCCTCACTGCCAGAATTGCCCTTTGTTGTACCTGAAAAAGTGCCAGAAAGACCAAACATGGAGGAGCCTAAAAATTCACAGGGAGCCACAGCAGGGCTGAGGGAGTGCAACAGTCAGAATGCTGGAGAATAAAAAGGAATCCAATTTCATTAAAACAAATTTGTTATTGGCCAAACAGAATACAACTACCTTTTAATGTTTATTATAAAGTAGCACAAACAAAACCATCAACTATAACAAACCAGAGTTAAAAGTGTGAACACCTGCATGTAATTCTGCAAGTATGGAGTGCCTTCCCTGTGTCCCAGTCTGAGCTGGACACCAGGCCAGGAATCTGGGACTGTAAGCAGCTGCTGGGAAGTAAAAGTGAGAGAAAGGAAAGAAATTACAGTTAGAACCACAAGGAAAAACTGCATTAGGCCAGGGAAAATCTCTAGCCTTGAGCAGGGCTGAGGCTGGAAGATAGCAGGGGACATTTGGGTGAACATCACTGGGATAGTGTTGGAGAGTGAGACCTTTTCAGCCTTGGTAGTGACAGCTTTGGCTAGAAGAGGATTTCCCTCCTCCATCAGGTGGGGCCTTGAGTTTGGCTGAGCTCAGAAGGGCAGGGCAACACCTCCCCAGGGGCTTTATCAAAATTCCTCTATAGCCAATGCTGAATCCACCAGAGTGCAGGAGGGATATTTAGACCATGACACCAGAGGCACCAGAATGTGAACTGAAATTCACATTCAGCTAATCTGGTACCTGGAACTTGCAAAGCTCGGGCCTCAGTCTCTGGAGTTGTGGAATTACTGGTGTGTGTCACCATACTTGGCTGCCCAGTCTTTTTTGTATACTAATTAATACACCGTGAGGGTCGCTATAAGTCGGATACCGACTTGACGGCACCTAACAACAACAACAACAATTAATACACCCATGTTGACCACTTGGAACATCCAAATTCATCTTTCTTATATCTCTTTGGAGTCTATGCCCTTCGAATAAAACCAGTTTCTCCTAGGTAAGCGCTCTGCCCCTGAGCTAACCCCCTGGCCTATACTACATAAGCTAAATAGTCTATCTTGTTTTAAATATTGCTTCATAACCTGCTTTTCCTGCTTAATACTCTCTCACGAACATTTTGCATTTAAAACTCGCGATGGTACCATAATTTTAAATCTTGTTGCTTGCAGTACATGCTCCGTTATATTCATATAATCATTCCCCCTTTCTATTCATGAGGTAAAAGGAACTCAGAGAACCGATTCAGGCCACAAGCGGAGAAACTGACACTCAAACTTGCATCTCAGGCGCTCATTCTTCTGCTGCAAAAAGCAAAGTACTCAAATATGGTCAGAACCTTGCTGAAGTCTTGAACAAGGGCATTATAAGGGCAACAAGAATGACTAATAAGAATTAATGATCTATGTCAAGAGGACAAATGCCATTAATTATATTAATGTATTAGGCGTGTTAGTGGTGTTTGCACGGTATTATTCATGCAATTATTATTAGCTCGTGCTAGGGGTGGGGGCACTGGTAAGACTCAGCGTAAAGCTCACAGCTCGGCCTCTCATTCCAGATGTGCAGGGCCTGGGACACCCAGGGACACGCCCACATGGTGTTCCGAGGAACCAATCAGGGGTCAGAAGGCTAGGCGGCGGGAGCGACAACGGTGCCGTTCAATGAGCTTTCAGCGGGGCCACCTCACTGGCCAATGGGCGCGCTCCTCCGCGCCGCTCGGAAGCTGTGAGGCGGCTCTGGGGCCGTTGTTCTCTGCCGGGGCTGAGGGTGGAGGTTCTGTGTCTGCGGCTGGCGTGGCATCTCTGCTTCTTTCCCGTCGTCCCAGGTGAAGTGTGGCGGCGGCCGGCGCCGGGACGCTCCTGCTGACACCGTGTCGGATGGAGGCGCGGCCCTGCGGCGGGGGCGCGCGGGCGCAGGCCGGGGAGGAGATATCAGGGCAGCGGCGGCGGCTCGGGCCCTGCGGGGGCTGCGCTTGCTCCGCGGGAGCCCGAGCCTCGGCGGCCCCCGGCGGCGCCGCCCCCTTCTCGGCCAGCGCTGGGGCCGCCGCGCCCGGGGCGGAGCTGGGCCCGGCGCCGTCCTGGGCTGCGAGCCGAGCCTGGAGCCTCCGGCGCTGAGGGGGGCGGGAGGCCTCAGGTCCCCTCCGGGCTGGGTTGCGGGTTCGAACCCCCGCTCCGGCCACCCCGAGCGTGGGCGCCGCCTGGTTGAGCTCCGAGTCCGCCGCCCGAGGGTGGTGGTCGGACGCGGTGTTGGCGTGCGCGGTCGACAGTGGCAGACAGGCGGCAGATGCTCCCTGCTGTTCGTGTGCGACGCTGGCGCCCCCCAGGGAGCGCTTCCCCCTCGGGCAGGGCGACCGCGCAGCCCCTGGGACCAGCGGGGTCCGGCCGGCCCTAACGGTCTCCCGCCACAGTTGAAGGCTTTTCCTGTGCGAAAGCCCATCCGTGCTCTCGCCTCTTTCTTCATGGCGACCCTTGGCGGTGGTGTCAGTCATCTGCCTGAGGAATCTGAGGCCCAGAGATGTTAAATCACCCTGGTGGCAGAACTGGAACCGAACCCCCCCGGGGGGGGGGGGCGACTCCAAGCTCTGCCTGCCACCCCCACCCCCTTGTAGCTAGAAAACAGCATTCTCGTTCTGTCGTCCTAGGCCCTTACCTTAGATTTGGCCACATAGTGGGCTGGGTGGCGCCCACCGAGAATCCGTCCAGCCCTGAAGTATTTAGGCTTCCCCTTCAAGAAATGCGAGTCGCATTCCCAGATGGATGCTTCCTATTTCTCCTTGATCCTTCCTATGGACCGGATATCTTGACTCTTGTCTTTCCATAGTTTAAAGCCTTTCAGTGATTTACCATTGATGGTAGAATACAATCTGAATCCTCTCTTTTATAGTAAATCCGTCTCAAAGAATTCTCCTTTTTCATTATGCTTTTTCAGATCTACTTTTAGTTTCGTTTCCTCAAGACTTTCGCTTTTTGCAGTGACTAGATAGGTTTTCCCTACTCCTATCCTTTTTGTTTGTCTTTCCTGTGTCTGGCTCTTTGTTATTCAGGTCTTAGTTTAAATGTCACCTCCTTGGAAAGTTCTTCACTGATCACCGTTATTTAAAGTTCCTTATACCCCATCCCTATGGGAGAAGGACATGGCAATCCACTCCCGAGGCAATCCCAAAACAATTAGCCCTTGAAAACCCTGTGAGGGTCCCTATGAGTTGAACTCGACTCCATGGCACCTAACAATAACAACATACCCCAACCCTATTTGTACTTTTCCTTAAAATACCTTAAGTTTGTGTGAGTGTGCATGGTGGTGGTGGTGTTAGGTGGCATGTAGTCATATCTGACTCACAGTGACCCTTACATGATTTTCAGTACTGGGCTGATTGTATCAGGATTGCTTTGGGAGTGCATTACCATGTCCTTCTCCCATTTTTGAGGTGCTGGGGCTTGAACCTGGGTCCTCAGAAAGTGCAGAGCAGCACTCTACCAACTGTGTGTGTGAGTGTGTGTGTGTGTGTGTGTGTGTGTGTGTGTGTGTGTAGAACTAAACACTACCTGACACTGTGCCATGATTGTCACTATGTCAGTACTTCTCTGCTATTCATAGGGTTTTTGATGGCTGATTGTTTTGGGAGTGGGCTGCTAGGTCTTTCTCCTAAGCTTATAGCACCTAGTATTTCCAGGTTTCCCATCCAAGAACTAACGAGGCTTGACCCTTCTTAGCTTCCAAGATCAGATGGGATTGGATGCTTATATACACACGTGCATATGTGTATATATATAAGATGTGTGTGTGTGTGTGCATATATATAAATATATAGAGAGAGGGGGGCGTAGATAGATCTTATTTTTATTGCCCACTAAATTACTCTATTACATAAGACAATATATTTTTGTAATTTGTAGTTGGGTTCATAAGCCAAAACCATTGTGGGGCCTTATTAGGGATCAGTATTTAAGACTGTTTTTATATCATGGACAGGAATAATCTAAAGTAAATATTGGTAGTAAAGTTGCCAGCACTTTACTTTCTCCATTGACATCTTATTGAAAACAAATGAAAAACTTTATAGTGAAGAAATCTGGCAGATACCATCTCAACTAAGTGATCAGATTGTTTTATTTTTGTCGTACTTGGGGTTGAACCCAGGGCCTCACAAACACTTTTGCAAGTGCTCTACCATTGAGCTGCACCCCCAGCCCACTTTTTATTTTTCTATTTTGAGACAGGATCTTACCAAGTTCTGCTGGCTGCCTCTGGCCTCTGCCTCCTGAGTCGCTGGGATTACAGGCATGTGCCACCATGCCTGGCTAAGTGATCAGATTTAAGATCACCATAATAATAATTGACATCATGTGCCTTCTGATATAATGCACCAAGATGAGCATAACATCACTTCTGTGTTTTTTTTTGTTTTTGTTTTTGTTTTTTTAGTACTAGGCAGGACGATGGTGGTGTAATTTGGCAAAACCCTGTCTCAAAACAAAAAATAAAAAATCAGGCTGGGGGTACAGCTTAATGGTAAAGTACTTGCCTACCATGCACAAGGGCCTAGGTTCAAAACCTCCCATCCCCCTTTCTGGAGGAAAAAAATAAGAAAGACTGTAGATATATTCTGCATCACAAGATTAAGGAGAAACAACAACTAAATGCATTGAGTGATTCTCAGTTGGATACTAAACCAGAAAAAGAGTATTGGTGGTATGGTTATTGAAATTTGAATAACGTCTGTAGATGAGTTAATAGTGTTTTATAAGTGCTTATTTCCTATATCTGAGAATTTTACAGTAGTTATTTATGATGTTAACTTTTAGGGAAGTTTGATTAAGGACATAAGGGAGTTCTTTGTACTGTTTTGGAAGTCAAATTATTATTATTATTATTATTATTATTATTAAGCCCAGTTGGTAGAGTGCTGCGCTGCAGTCTCTGAGGTCCTGAGTTCAATTACCAGCACCGCAAAAATGGGAGAAGGACCTGGTAATCCACTCCCAAGGCAATCCCGAAACAATCAGCCATTGAAAACCCTATAAGGGTCGCTATGAGTTGGACACGACTCGATGGCACCTAACAACAACAACAACAATTATTATTATTATTGAAGTCAAATTATTTTAAGTTAAAAATTTTTAAGTAGTAAAAAGAAGAAGCTGGGTGTGATGGCTGATGCCTGTAATGCCTGCACTTGGTAGATAGAGGCAGGAGGATCATGAATTCAAGGCCAGCCTGGATTACATAGAGAGTTCAGTGCCAGCCTGAGCCACATAGTGAGACCCTATCTCAAAAAACCAAGAGCTGGGAATGTAGCTCAGTGGTAGAACGCTTGCCTAGCATGTGCAAGGCCCTGGGTTTGATCCTCAGTACTGGGAACAAAACAAGACAAAACACCCATGGGTTTATTCATTGTTTTTTGCATATTATCCTTAAAGCAGAAATGAAATAGCAAGTTCATACTTCTTTTTTGGTTTTCAGGAAGCGCGAAAGATGGCTGAATTTCTAGATGACCAGGATACTCGACTGTGTGACAACTGGTAAGAGATTAAATCTAATGTTACTGAAGTGAGAACAAACTAGCTTCTGTAAAGAGTTGGTTTATTTATTGGTAGGTTAAAATTGGAGCTATGTACTGTGTTGTACAAGTCACTGGAATGAGAACTTTTTAACAATTTTGGATATAGTGCCTGTTTTAGTAATTTGACAAGATGGTCCTTTAGTGGAACAGTGACTAGAGTGATAGGATGAAAGTAGAAGTCAGGGCTTTGGTTCCTGCCTTTAATTAATGGCTTTAGCTAGATACTGGAGTGTTTGGTGCCTCAGGGCCTTGTGCTTGCTAGGTAAAGCACTGTACCACTCCTAACCCCTAGAGCCTCTTTGCTTATCTATATAAGGGAAATTAACTTTTTATGTCTGAAAATATCATAATTTTTAAAAGATAAAAATAAAGTAAATAAAATATTTTTCAAATTACGATACGGGTATTTCCCTGAGTGGCCCCAGTGGCTGTCTTGGTGTTGATTGGGAACTTGGCACTACATTTAGTTAACAGCAGTTCAACCAGAGAAGCTCAGTCTTAACCTTTTTTTTTACTAGGGGATTTTTTTTATTAGGGGATTGAACCCAGGGCCTCACACATACTTTTGCAAGTGGTTTATCACTGAGATGTACCCCAAGCCCTTTTTCTTTTTCAGTCTTGAGACAGGGTCTCACTAAGGTATGCAGGCTGTGTCTGGCCTCAAACTTGTGATTCTCCTGCCTCCACCTCCCAAGCTGCCGGGATTACAGATATGTGCCACTGTACCTGACCTTTTTAATAGTTTGTAGTCAAGATATGAAATTAGGCTCTCATTTATCTTGCTTTAAAGATCTTCATTTTATCTATTGGTAGGATGCAAGTTTTATTGGTGTTTTGTTTAGTTGCAATGTCTAGTGGGAATATCATGGCAGTAAAATTTGCAAAGAAAAACCCCACCAGGTAGCTGTCTTGTGTAATTGATGCAAATATTTTCTTTTTCTTTTAAGATTTCCCGAGAGGTGAAAATGTAGACTACTAAATGCTGTGTGGTCTTACCTGACAATTGCTTTTGATTCTTCTTCACATTATAATGATGTGGGCCTTAATATTTTTTGCTTTAATTCTAAACTTTTAGAGGCTTTGTATATATAGAATACTTCATATCAACAGAGTATCCCAAATAGCCCTGTAAAATAAAAACTAGACTTTTTTCCTTTTCTTTGTTAAAAGAAAATTATTAGTTAGGAGTGGTTATGCACATCTGTAATCCTAGTGCTAAGGGAGGCTGATGCAAGAGGGTTTACAGTTCGAGGCCAACGTGGGCTATTATTGAGTCCCTGTCTCAAAAATAAAACAAAAACAAACATAAACATTATTGCCAAAATGATGAAAAAGGAACTTGGGTCTTCATGCTCTAAGTAATTATGGGCTATAATTTTTCATAGCATTTGTGCATATATGATTTGCAGCCATGACACAGTACAGCTGTCATTTTGTTAGTACAGCATTTATAATTTAGCTGTGTCCTTCTTAGACATTTTTAAGATTTCCATCTTTTTACCACTTTATGACACTGTAATGAAAATATTCACACATAATCCCAAGAGTGGGATTACTGAATCCAAAACTGTATACCTTTATGGTCCTGGAAATACTTTTTCAGGTTGTTTTTAAGCAGTTTATACTAATATCAGTAATGTATTAGAGTACTACTTTCATAACACCTTTAAAAGTTGTGATTTACTAGTTTTAATTTTTGTTAATTTAAAAAAGTTTAAGATGGTAACTTTGATTTATGGCTCTTTCCACTATGTATTTTACAGTTTAAAAAAAATTTATGTTAATTTAAAGCCAGTAGTTTCCTTAGAAAGCTAGGATGGGAGAAATATGGAAAATTAAATGACAGTCATTGGTAGGTTCCCTCTTTGTTTATCTGAGTTTTCTTCCCATCTCTCACAGTTGATTGTTCATTTATCATCCAGTCATGTTATGAAAGTGGAGTCCCAAGCTTGGGGTTCCAAGCTTGATAGTCCCACCACTGGATAAAAATAAATTTGCTCTACTTTTCTATCTTGGTCTTTCAGATTGGGAGAATGAGCTGGAGGCATATCGTTCATCCTACTTTAAAATGTTTCCTTCCTGGTATGAAAATTAAAACTATAAAGGGAGAGATAAGCTATTGTTTTCTTAGTATGGGAGATAGTTCTTGTAGCATGCAACTTAAAAGGCAAAATAGAATACTAAAGATTATTCTATGACTATCTGTATTGACTTTGTTCGGTATTTTATCTTTCAGAATTTTTATTCTATGTGACATACTAATAGATGCACCCTTTAATTCACATTTTTCTTTTGTTTTCTTGTTTTGCTTTTTTTTTTTTTTTTTTTTTTTTTTTTTTTTTTTTTTTTTTTTTTTTTTTTTTTTTTTTTTTTTTTTTTTTTTTTTTTTTTTTTTTTTTGAGACACGGTCTTGCTGCATAGCCCAGGCCATCCTGGAACTTTCTATGTAGATCAAGAAGGCCTTTAATTCTTGTGGATCCTCCTGCCTTGGCCTTGTTGTTGTTGTTGTTGTTGTTGTTGTTAGGTGCCGTCAAGTCGGTATCTGACTCATAGCGACCCTCTGTACAACAGGGGAAACACTGTTGTCAGTGCTTCTCTGCTGTTCATAGGGTTTTCAATGGCAGATTGATTTTTGGGAGGGGGTTGCCAGGTCCTTCTCCCAATTGGCCTTCTTAGTGCTGGGATTATAGGTGTATGCTACCATACCTGGTTTTAGTTCATTCTTTAGCTAAACTATGCAATTGGAGTTTTCCAGTGGTTATATCCAGATAATTAAAAGTAAGGCCTTTGACTAGTGTATATGCCTCTAGGTTCAGAGTATATCTTAAGTTTAAATGGTATTATTCATTTACTTAAGATTGTCCCTTGCTAGCTGGGCATGGTGGCACAAGCCTTTAATCCCAGTGACTTGGGAGGCTGAGGCAGGAGGATAGCAAGTTTGAGAACAGAGGCAGCCTATGAAACTTAGTATAACTATGTCTCTAAATTAAAAAGTAAAATATGGGCTAGGGGTACAGCCCAGTGACAGGGCACTTGCAAAGTATATGCCAGGCCCTGGGTTCAACTACCAGGTACTGCCAAAAAAAAAAAAAAAATCGTCCCTTGCCTTGCATCTTTTCTGAAACTAAGATATAATCTTTGATTGGATCACAAAACTAAATGAGAATGGTGAAAAGTGAGTGAGAGCACTGGACTGGGGTAAGGGGTTCAGGATTTCATTTTCATAAACTTGCAATGAAGTTTACACTGACCTAGGCAAAGAGCATGTTCCCGAGTAGGTATCTAGCCACCTCTGAAAGGCATGTGGGGCATCATGGAGGGAATTTCCCCTTTCCCTTTGACTATGCCAAAGCTGGCATCCACTCTTTCAGTTTGACTTTTCATAGAATAAAATCTAGTGAAATTAAACCTCTGAAGACTAAGGAGAAGTACCCAGCAGCCCACTCCTGAAACAATTAGCCATTGAAAACCCTATGCATAGCAGAGAAGCACTGTCAAATATAGTGCTGGAAAATGAGCCCCCCAGGCTGGAAGGCATTCAAGGAATGACTGGGGAAGAGTTGCCTCCTCAAAGTAGAAAGTAGAGTCGATCTGAATGATGGGTATGGAGTAAAGCTCCTAAGACTTCCTTTTGCTAATATGGCATGACTCAAAATGAGAAAAAACATAGTGCCTACAACACTGGACGAAAACAAAAAGATGGTGTGCATGGCCCAGGGTTGGGTAGTGTTTTGTTCTGTTGTACATAGGGTTGCTATGAGTCGGATCTGACTTGATGGCACCTAACAACCACAAGAAGAAGAATGAGAATGAGGAGTGGGGATATAGCTTACTAGTAGAGTGCTTGCCTGGAGCGGTTTTTTTTTTTTTTTTTTGGCTGTTGTTGTTAAATTACTTAAAAAACCCTGGCACTGTTGCTCTGCTTTGGGGTATAGATGGTTTTAGAAAAGCCTACCTTAGCTCTTCTTGGCATTTGACTTCATGTTGTAGGTTTTGATCATCTCTGACATGGAGAAAGTGAGGCTGAGCTTTTAGAAGTAGCACATAGCACTGGTACCTCAGAATGTTGGATAGAAGACTCAGTCTTCAGGACTTAGTTGTTGAAAAGCAGTGGTAATGATAATCATGAGAGTTCAAATACTAGCAATTCACTAAAGAGAGAGAATGGAGACCAAAGATTGAATAAGAGAGATTTCCACATTTTATTGCTGTGCAAGAAAAGGCATAGATCAGCTAATAATGCTTTCTTTTTTCTTTGGTCTATTTCTATAGCAAAAAAGAAATTCCTGTTTTTAACTTTACCATCCATGAAATCCACTGTCAAAGGAATATTGGTATGTGTCCTATCTGCAAGGAACCACTTCCCAAATCTGACATGGAGATTCACATGGCTACAGAACACTGTCAGGTGAGCTGCCAATTACTAAAATGTTCATAAATGTGTTATACTTGCTATTGTTCATAAATGTATTATACTTGCTATTGTGCAATAACAAGTGAGCATATTGTCACAAAGCCACTTTATTGATTCTCATTTTTTACCCTAGGTGACCTGTAAATGTAACAAGAAGTTGGAGAAGAGACAGTTAAAGACGCATGAGGTTAGTCTTCTTTCACTGTGAAGGAAGAGAATTACCATGGAGCCAGTCCTCCTGTGATTACAGAGCTGCATGCAGAGCGGAAATCAGTTTGGTGGAGGCTTTATTCTTCACCAGCTCACATGTATATTGCCTCTCAAAGCCTATCTGAAGCTTTGATTGCTGCCATACTTGGCTGTCTGGCTATTCTACGCCCTGTCCAGGACTCACTTTTTTCCTTTGGAAGTGAGCCTGTCATTTCTGCTGGGGTTTGTCTATTGACAGCCCTACTGGGGAGAATGAATCCAAGCCTGGAGTTGCTGGTTTGGAATAACCTCTTCAACACACAGCCTTACATGTAATTTTTTAAAAATTATTATTCATTTTCTTGTGTGCTTCTTGAGATTGAACCCAGGGCCTCACACATACTTTGCAAGTGCTCAGCCACTGGGCTTCCTCTCTACCTGTTTTTTATTTTTTATCTTGAGACATGGTCTCACTAAGTTATGCAGGCTGCTTCTGGCCTCAAACCTGTTATCCTACCCCTGCCTCCTGAGTTGCTGGGATTACAGGCCTGAGCCATCATGCCCGTTTTTTTTTTTTTTTTTTTTTCCCTTGATTAATTGGATAACATGCTGTTTATGCCTGAAGAAATTCTTCAGCATTTGGTGAGAGAGAACATGGTATCAAATCATCACTAGTTGAGATAAAACTTCCCAAAAATAAATGAGTATATAATTCATCAATTAAAAAATCCCAACAACTGGACTGGGAGGTGTAGCTTAGTGTTAGTATATGCAAGGCTCTTGGTTTGGTCCCAAGCGCCACAAAAAAACAAAGAAACCTCAACAACTGTTGAGGTCATGGTCACAGAGGAGTGTATATACATATGAAAATATTCATGAAGGTATGCTCTTTATATTGGCATATTAAATTCTACCTACCTTAATAAAACCTAACAAGTTAACTTTATTAACTCTTAATTTATAAATTATAAAAAATTTGGAAAATAGAGGAAAGTATAGAAAGAAAATAAACACTCCACAACTCATTGCTAGCTAAGCAGATAAAAACATTTCATAAATACCTTGAACTCTTCTTCTTCTTCTTTTTTTTTGAGGGCTGGGGAGAGAATCCATGGCCTTGTATATGTTAAGCGAGTGCTCTACCGCTGACCTATACTTGCAGGCCATCGTTATTTTTTCCAAGGAGTTTTAGTGTATGTTTTACCAGGCCTCACTGGCCTAGGACATATGATTGAGGTCACATTAACAAGAATAATGAGCATTTCTCTGCTTAGCATCTGCTTGTGTAAAACTGTAGCATCACTTCCAATAAACTGTCCCCATTCCTTGCTTCTCTCTTAACTATTTCTGGGAGTCCCATAGTAATGTACTAATTATTATAAAGGTCCAAATACAAGATGGTCCTAAACATTTCTGTAGGCTAGGCTGTGACAACTTAAGATCAGAGATTTACTATCTAGAGTTTAAAAATTTTGGCTGGGCACAGTGGCCCATTCCTGTAATACAGTGACATGGGAGGCAGAGCCAGGGGATTGTGAGTTCGAGGCCAGAGGCAGCCTGTATAACTTAGAAAGGCCCTGACTCAAAAAATAAATGAGGGGTTGCGAGGGCGGCCAGGTGGTAGAGCACTTGCAAACTCTGTGCAAGGCCCTGAGTTTAACCCCTAAGTACCTCAAAATTTTTTTCTCCTGTTTTTCTTTAATACTTTTTTTTTGGTAGTACTGGGGTTTGAACCCAGGACCTCATGCATGCTAGGCAAGTGTTCCACCACAAATGTGCAAACCCTTCCTTTTTTTTATTTTTTGAGACAGGTTCTCACTAAGTTGCATGGGGGTGCCTCTGGCCTTGAATTCAACATTCTCCTGCTTCAGTCTCCTGAGGTGCTCCCATGTGCCGTGCACATGTTTGTTTGTTTGTTTGTTTGTTTTTGTGGTGCTGTAGATTAAACCCAAGACATTCCTCATGCTAAGCAAGCACTCTACCACTGAGTTATGTCCCAGCCCTTTTAAATACTTTTTACTTCATTTGCGGTTCTGGTAAGTTAATAGCACTAGCTCTTTTGGGGGTCATTAACACAGTACTTACTATATTATATGGTATGTATTGGCAATTATTTTTATTTTGCTATTTAGTAACATGGGGCTGGGGTTTAGCTCAGTTGGTAGAGTGCTGTTCTGTACTTTCGGAGGACCCGGGTTCAATCCCCAGCACCACAAAAACTGGAGGACATGGCAATCTACTTCCAAAGCAATCCTGAAACAATCAACCATTGAAAACCCTATGAGGGTTGCTGTGAGTCAGACAGGACTTGAGGGCACCTAACAACACTAACATTGAATAACTTAAATTAGTGGCATTTTTCTAATAAAAACCTTTTAAAATAAATCTTTTTGAGCCAAATGTGGTGGTTTATCCCACTTGGGAGGCTGAAGCAGGAAGATTAAGAATTCGAGGCTAACCTGAGTTACACAGTGAGTTCCAGGTGAGCCCAAGCTGCATAGTGAGACCCTATCTCAAAAAGAAACAAAAAAGTCTTTCTGAATTGGTGTTTCTTTCTTATGGTATATGATTTATTTTATTTGTGCTGGGCTTTGAAGCCAGGCCCTTGCACAAACCCATGGTATACACTTTTAAAGGCACAAAATGATACATGTAAAAAATTTCTCTCTTCACTCCTACTCCTCAGCTAGGCCATCTCATCTAGGCCATCTCTTTTTAATGTGTTTCCTGCAAGAAATAGTTCATGCATAGACAAATAGGGCTAAAATTGTTTGGAATAGAATTTGGAATAGAACTTAATTTTTTTGTTGTGCTGGGGATGAAACCCTGGACCTGTCCCTAATACAGAACTTTTTTTTTTTCCCCTGTAGTGAGTTGAACCCACTCCTGAGTATGCTAGGCCAGTGCTCCAACACTGAGCCACAACCCCCAAGCCTTTGGTTTTTTTTTTTTTTTTGGGGGGTGGGGAGACAGGGTCTTGATAAGTTGTACAGGCTGCCTTTCCCTTTGAGCTTTCCAGCCTCCTGCCTCAGACTTTCCAGTCACTGGGGTTAGAGGCATGTGTCCCACTACCTGGCTTGGAATAGAATTTGAGCTTAAGGTTGGCATGGTGGTGGGTTCCTGTAACCCCAGATACCTGGGAGGCTGAGGTAGGAGATGGAAAATGATAAGCCAGCCTTGGTAACATAGGCACCATCTTGAAATCCTGTCTCAAACTAAATAAATAAGTTTCATTTAAAAAAAAAGAACTTTAATTTGTATGAAGATAAACTTATCCTCTGGCATAGTGGTTATTTAGTATCTCTTTTTTTCTTTTTTTTGAGATGTGTCTCACCATATATCCCAGGCTGTCCTTTAATTCTCTCTGTAGCTGAGGGTGGCCTTGAACTTGTGATCATTCATCTACAACGCCCAAGTGCTAGGATTACATGTGCTGCCATGCCTGGCTTTAGTATCTAACCTTTTGAAATGATGTTCCATTGAGTTTCTAAGCTTCAGTTCCCAAGTTCTGGATTGTGCATATCATAGTAATTCCTTTATATCATTATATTTTGTTTTTTTCTTTTTATTATTTTGTGGTACTGCAGGTTGCACCAAGGGCCTCATGCATTCTTTGCAAGTCCTCTACCACTGAGCCGTACCCTCAGTCCATTTTTTCCTGTTTTAAATTTTTTTTATTTCGAGACAGGGCCTCACTAAATTATTCAGACTACTCTTGAGGTCCTCCTGCTTCTGCCTCCTAAGTCAATCAGTGTCTTTCTTTCTTTCCCTTTTTTTTTTCCTCCTTGTTTTGTGGTGCTGGGGATTGAACCCAGTGCCTGTTGCATGCTAGGCAAATGCTCTCCCACTGAGCTACACTCCCATCCCCCAATCAGTGTTTTTCTATAGGGAATTCTCTCTCTCTTTTTTTTTTTTTTTTTTTTTTTTTGCGGTACAGGGGGTTGAACCCAGGGCCTCATGCCTGCATGTTTTTGCAAGTGCTGGACCACTGAGCTATGCCCCCAGCCCATTTTTTTTACTTTTTGGGACAGGGTCTTGCTAAGTTACACAGATTGCCCCTGGTCTCGAACTTGCAATCCTCCCACCTCCATCTCCCAAGCCGCTGGGATTACAGGTGTGTGCCACTGTGCCCGGCAGGGCACTCTCTTTTCCTTCTTTGTAGCTAGCTAAGACTGCTTTGAAGTAGTCAGGGCAAATTGGTGGAGCTTTGACAAAATATTTGAATTGCTTTGCTTTCCATTACTTGCTTCTGGGCTCTGGCAGGTTTTGGATTACTTTGTTATGTTCTGCACAAAATGATGTGATATGTGGGGTTGCTTAATAGATTCTTTATAAGAGTGTCTTTCCTTTTGTAGAATTTTTTGGCAGGAACAAAAGGGGAAGTCGTACCTCTTAAATCCATAGAAAGCAGAGCAGGCAAAGCTAGAGTTGGAAGAGAATACTGAAGTAGATATTTTTTTGCTTTCCTTGCCTTGTACTAGAACAGAGCCTTTTCTAGAAGTACATATTAACTGCCTCACTACTCTGTTGCAGGAGACTGAGTGCCCTTTGCGGCTTGCTGTTTGCCAGCACTGTGATTTGGAACTTTCTGTTCTCAAACTGAAGGAACATGAAGATTACTGTGGTGCCCGGACGGAGCTGTGTGGCAACTGTGGGCGCAATGTCCTTGTGAAAGATCTGAAGACTCACCCCGAAGTTTGTGGGAGAGGGGAGGAAGAAAAAAGAAATGAGCCTGCCATACCTCCTAGTGCATATGATGAGTCTTGGGGTCAAGATGGAATCTGGATTGCATCTCAGCTCATCCGACAAATTGAGGCTCTTGACCCACCCATGAGGCTACCCCGAAGGCCCCTGAGGGCCTTTGAGTCAGACCCTTTCCACAGTAGGACTACCAACCAAAGGAACATGGCAGCCAATTTTCCAATTCAGAATAATCTGTGTGAGTTGTTTGGGATTAGGAAACTGGGAATGGTATTATAATTCCAGGGCAAAGAGGGAACGGTGCTTTGAGGGCGAATAGATCTTGATTATAGAAACCTGATAATAGCTAGGTAACACTGTGGAGAACTGCTTCACTACTGAATTGCTGTTAGGATTCATGATGGTGATGATAATGTTATAGGTAGCTAACACACTTAAATTATGTGTGTGCTATATATGTATTAAGGGGCTGAGATTTAGCTCAGTTGGTAGAGCGCTGCGCTGCAGTCTCTGAGGTCCCAGGTTCAATTCCCAGCACGGCAAAAATGGGAGAAGGACCTGGCAATCTACTCCCAAGGCAATCCCGAAACAGTCAGCCATTGAAAACCCTATGAGGGTCGCTATGAGTTGGATACCGACTCAACAGCACCTAACAACAACAACAACATATATGTATTAACTCATTTAATTCTCACAACAGCCATATGAGGATAGTAAATGGTAGAGCTGAGATTTGAATTCAGGCAATCTGACCCTATGCTTTACCATTGTGTGTGCTATGATGGAGAACATATATGTAAGATGTTTAGCATAGTCCCTTAAAGTTATAGCTCAATAATAATCCTAATTAATAATTCATTTAGGATGATGGAGCTTTCTCTCATGGCAGGCTTAATATTCAGAGACCTGTGAAAAGCAGAGGGCCAAGGATGCTGGGGGAGTTGAGAAGATGTCTGTAGCACCTTGACTATTTGCTAGGCATGGATTTGAGTCAAGAGATAGCAACATTTTTAATGTATCTTGGGTACTGTTTTATTTTTTTCCCGCAGTTGAAGAACAAGAAAGGCAGGAAAGGAATAGAAGCAGACAGCCCCGCAAAGAGGGTGAAGACAGTGCAAACTTGGACTTCATGTTGGCTCTAAGTCTGCAAAATGAGGGCCACGCCTCCAGTGTGGCAGAACAGGACTTCTGGAGGGCTGTATGTGAGGCAGACCAGTCTCATGGTGGTCCCAGTTCTCTGAGTGACATAAAGGGTATGTTGCTTGTTCCATACTCTAGCTTCTCTCTCTAGTTTTTATTAGTCTTACATTATACAACAACTCATATAAAATGAAATATTTTAATGAGATAGAATTTGCTGTGTACTTTTTCTCTGTTTCCCAACTTTTTTTCAGTTTAGTGTGTTTGTTTTTTGTTTCTTTGTTTGTTTTCCTGAGACAGGGTTTCACTATGTAGCCCAGGCTGATTTTGGATCCTTGTTTGGATCCTGCCTCAGCCTCCCAAGTGCTGGGATTATTGGCATTCACTATCATGGCTGGCTTTCCACTTATTTTTTAAAATTATCAGAATAATATAGCTAATAACCATAGTGAATACTCATATTCCTCTCATCTGTATTTACCAGTTTAATATTTCTCCACAGTTACCTTTATATATATTTCCCCCTGAACTGTTTGAGAATAACTTGGAAGACAGAACAGTTTATGCTTAACTATTTCAGCATGTATCTCTTAAGAACAAAGGCATTCTTCTGTGTAAACACAATACAAATTTCACTTGGGAAATTTAACATAAGTTCCTTACTTGTACATAATGTTCTTCACAGTTTTTTTTTTTTTTAATCTTTTATGATATTGGCACTTTAGGAAAGTCTGGCCAATTGTTTTGCATTGCAGCGTATTTCTTACTCAATTTAGGTATGTCTGATTGTTTCTCCATGTTTAGATTCCAGTTACAGTTTTGTCAGGAATATTGCATTGGTGTGTCTTATGTCCTTAAAATGTGAGTTTGTCTCATTATTCTCCAAGATGAATTAGACTATCTTTCATATATCTCCATTATACAGGAAGCTTTTCCCAATTGTAATAGCTATGGGATGTTTTGTTTTTGTTTGTCATGGTGGGGATCAAATTCAAGGCCTTGTGCATGCTAGGCAAGTGCTCCAGCACTGAGCTACATCTCCAGCACCTGTAGGGTTTTTTTTTTTTTTTTCTGCCGCACTGGGGGTTGAACCCAAGGCCTTGTGCCTGCATGCTTTGCAAGTGGTGGACCACTGAGCTGCACCCCCAGCCCATTTTTTTTTTACTTTTTGAGACAGGGTCTCACTAAGTTATGCAGACTGCCTCTGGTCTGGAACTTGGGAGCCTCCCGCCTCTGCCTCCTGAGCTGCTAGGATTACAGGCATGCGCCACCACGCCCGGGTTTGTTGTTGTTATTAGGTGCCGTCGAGTCTAGTCCGACTCATAGCGACCCTATAACCCTATGTACAGCAGATCGAAACACTTGCCGATTCTATGCCAGGCAAACGATCTTATTTATGTTTAAGCCCACTGTTGCAGACACTGTGTCAATCCATCTGGTGGAGGGTTTTCCTCTTTTGCGTTGACCTGCCACTCTCCCAAACACGATGTCCTTCTCCAGGGATTGATCTCTCCTGACTACATGTCCGAAATATGTAAGCCGCAGTGTGGCCATTCTTGCTTTCAAGGAGCACGCTGGTTGCAGTTCTTCTAGGACAGATCTGTTGGTTCTTTTGGCATTCCATGGTATATTCAATAGACGTCTCCAGCACCACAATTCAAAAGCATCAATTCTTTTTCTGTCTCTCTTGTTCAATGTCCAGCTTTCACAACCATATGATGCCACTGAAAATACCATGGCATGAGTCAGACGCACCTTCATCTTCAATGTGACATCTTTGCTTTTCAATACTCTAAAGAGATCTTTGCCACAGCTTTT
>VMDO01006996.1:0-70597 GCA_007922755.1 Pedetes capensis | reverse complement strand
ATGCTTCCACGGGTGTTGATTACAGAGCCAAGCAAAGTAAAATCTTGGACAACCTCAATCTTTTCTCCATTTATTGTGAAGTTGCATGCTGACCCAGTTGTAAGGATTTTTGTTTTGTTGATGTTTAGTCGTAACCCATATTGAAGGCTATGATCTTTGATCTTCATCAGTAAATGTTTTAAATCCTCTTCACTTTCAGCAAGCAGAGTTGTGTCATCTGCATAATGCAGGTTGTTAATGAGTCTTCCTCTAATCTTGATGCCGCGTTCTTCCTCATAAAGTCCAGCTTCTCGAATTATTTGCTCAGTGTTTCCTTGTTCTATTCGAACAACTGCCTCCTGGTTCATGTATAGATTTCTCATGAGCACAATTAGGTGTTCTGGTATTCCCATTTTCCGAACTGTTATCCATAATTTGTTATGATCCACACAATCAAATGCTTTTGCATAGTCAATAAAACATAGATGCACATCTTTCTGATATTCTCTGCTTTCAGCTAATATCCACCTGACATCAGCAATGATGTCCCTGGTTCAGGGTGTTATTTTGAGATTGTTGGAGAATGAGAGATTTGTACAGCCTGACCTAGCCATTTTAGTATTCATTGATGTTTCTTGTTTTAGTCAAGTATTATTCTGGTGATTATAAAATGGTGATTTGTCTTGTTCCTATCCTTTGTTCTGTATTTGCTAGTTGTCATTTTTCTTTAAAGAACAACTTTTCCCTCCCTGTCCAAGCAATTCTGTTTTTTAGTATTGTTGGACCTATGGATTAAGGCTTAGTTTTTAGGGACTTGAGGTATATATAGCTCAGTAGAGGCCCTGGCTGATTTCAAGTCCCAGCACTACCCTTTGCCCCGAGACTAAGTTTTTAAAAATAAAAATAATAGCTGTATTGTGAGTAGTAAACCATCCTTTAGGTCTGTGTGTAGAAAACAGTAACCTTAGTGTGGTATTTGATTGTTATATGTTGTTTTTTCAGTACTAGGGGACTGAATCCAGGGCTTCACACACACTTTGCAAGTGCTCTACCATTGAGCTGTACCCTCAGCCTCTTTATTTTGTATTTTGATATGAGGTCTCACTAAGTTATGTAGGCTGCTCAAACCTATGATCTTCCTGCCTCTGCCTCCTGAGTCACTGATAACAAGTATGGCCAGCATCCATAATGGAAGTGTTTTTAATAGGGTTTGTCTCTTGAAAGGTTTCCTCCTTGAGTATTTATAGCCCCACAAATTGCTATATCTAGGACATGTCAAAGGAAGTCAGTATAATTTACTTACTTATGTTTATGCTGATACCTGACTCCCACCCTGGGATATTGAGTTTATTGGTCTAGATTTAACTCAAGCATGAGTCTGTCTGTCTTCCTCTCCTCTCCTTTCCTTTTCTTTCTTTGCTGGAGCTTGAACCAATGGTGTTAGATGTGCTAAGCAAGCATTGTACCACTGAACTATACCCTAGCCTGAATTCAGACTTTTATGTAAGACCATATAAGAGGAGTAAAAGTTTGAAGTCAAGTTTGGTTTTGTTCATGTTGATACTGACCATGTGGCCTAATACCTAGGTGCAGCTGACAAGACCATGTTGCCTTGTGAATTTTGCGAGGAGCTCTACCCAGAGGAACTGCTGATTGATCATCAGGTGTGTTGATGATACTTTAAGTAGGAATGTGAGGCAGCTATTGTTGGTGTTACAAGCCACATGAGGTCTTACGCAAACTTTGAATAAAATGCTGGTAGTAGGGGTGGCAACTATGTGTTTTACTATGGGGTGGCTGACATGTGGGTGTGGAACTCAGCCTTTTTCCTCTTAGAAAAAGTGATCATTCCCGTAAACCCGGTGATCCCATTCCAACAGATCCTCCATATAGTGGACACTGGTGTACATCTCTGTCACCCTGTAATATGGTCTTCTGATCCACTGGTGGTCTGGGCTTAGTTCCTGGAGGGCAGGTTCTGGGTTTTCCTACTTTCTAAGGTATTTAGGAATGATTAACAATAGTCTTATGTGCTTGAGGATTATCTAGCAGAGGGAACCACTGTGTAGTGTTTTGTTTTATTTTGTTTTGTTTGAGAACATGGTCTCCCTATGTTGTCCAGGCTGACCTTGAACTACTGGGCTCAAGTGATCCTTTTCCCTCAGCCTCCCAAGTATCTGGGACTACAGGCATGCGCCGCTATATCAGGTTTATAGGGAACCATTTATTCCCTCAGGATTCCTTTGGTCTGTCTTATTTGGTTTGGCCTAGTCTGGCATTTCTAAAACTGCTAAGTAGCGTCTGTGCTGTGGATGATGAAATATCCTTTCCTCCCATAAAATGGAATAATGCACTATTTAAATACATTTATATTTTGGTTTGGGAACAGCATCAGAAAATCCATTAATAAGGATAATAAAGAATATTTGGGCTGGGCCTTTCTTTTATTGTATGGCAGTGGGAAGACTAATCTTATAAAATTAATTTGAAAAGAGTAATTAGTTGGGCACTGAGCCACACACCTGTAATCCCAGCTACTCAGTGGGCTGGGGCGGAAGGATCTCAAGTTCAAGGCCAGAGGGAGCCTGTGCAACTTAGACCCTGTCTCAAAATGAAAAATAAAGAAGAGAGCCTGGAAATGTGGGTCAGTGGTAATGTGCTTGCCCAGCATGTGTTGAGGCCCTGGTTTAACTGACTAGTACTGGGAAGAAGAAAAAAAGAAAGAGGAAAGAAAAATAATAATCACGTGAACATAGTACAGACACAATTAACAAATGTTTGAAATTAAATGTACTGAGTTCTCCTCTTTTTAGTCCTCTTCAATATTAAATGGTATTAAAATATTTTGACTTTTGATAGAAAATGTTTTAGGAATGTAGTTTTCCCTCAAGCTTTGTTTTTAAATTTGTTGTTTTGATTTTAAATGACAGACAAGCTGTAACCCTTCACGACGTGCCTTACCTTCACTCCATACTGGCAGCTCTTCCCCCAGGGGGGTGGAGGATCCTGATGTCATTTTCCAGAACTTTCTGCAGCAGGCTACAAGTAACCAGTTGGACTCTTTCATGGGCCTGAGGAACTCATCCCCTGTGGAAGAGAGCATCATTATCCCATGTGAATTCTGTGGGGTACAGCTCGAAGAAGAGGTGCTGTTTCATCACCAGGTAGGAGTCCCTGGAGGACACATCCACTTCTCTCCATGCTGACCCTCTTTGAATGAACTTGAGGCATCCAGAGCTGAGGGTGCTACTCTAAGCTTTAGTTTGCATTTCAGCCTGACTAGGAATCCATACACGTTGCTCTGTTAATGCCCTGTTTTGGAAGCTATTCCACAGGCCTTGAGGCTTTCTCTGCCTTCTAACAACTGAAACCATCATGTCACTAGCTGCAGACCTAGAGCCAGGACTCCATTTGAGTGGGCATGGAGGCTTTGCCAGAGATTTTCGGTGAGAGTTTCCCCAGGGTCACTGATGGATTCTACTTTTGACCAGGCAAGTTCTTCTGTGTGGTGTTATTTGAGCTTGTCTGCCAGGAGACTTGGATTTGCCCTGTGGTTGACCTTAGTCCTGTTCGCCTCACTGGGTACCTCTGCAAATGAGAGACTTGGACTAGACAATCTAAAGTCCTTTACCAGCTGTTCCAGTCTAGAATCCCAGTCTGTTAGTTGAAAATGCATTTTCTGCCCAATGTTACTTGTTATGAAGAGCCAGTACTGCAGGTGTCATTTCTTTGGTTGGTGTTAGAACATTGTACATTTCATTTTTTTTTTTTTTTTTTTTTGGGCGGTACTGGGAGTTGAACTCAGGACCATGCGCCTGCATGTTTTGCAAGTGCTGGACCACTGAGCTGCACCCCCAGCCCATTTTTTTTTTTACTTTTTGAGACAGGGTCTCGCTAAGTTACACAGACTGCCTCTGGTGTCGAACTTGCTATCCTCCTGCCTCTGCCTCCCAAGCTATAGATGTGTGCCACCGCGCCCAGCCTGTATATTTCATTTCTGTAAGAAAGACTTCTGCTTTGGGATCAAAAGGTAGATAGATGACTGCTGGTTTTCTCCTAGGGAAGACTGATGGGAACTCCCCTACGCTCTGACTGAGGTATAGATAGCTTTTCTGGGCTCCCTAGGCCAGCCTTTCCCTCATCCCTGCAGAGCAGATGTCAGTGCCTCAGGTGCTCCTGGAGGTGGCTGCTCCATTCCAGTGTGTGCTTCCTCTTAGTGCTCATGGGTTTCTTTGTGGTTGTCAAAGTCCCCTCTGTGTGGGACATGATCACCCAACCTGTTGCTCCTCCCTTTCCTCCCACCCTCACTTCTTCCCTACCACTCTCAGTTCTGAGTACTAATTCTGGTTTCTCTTGTTTAGGACCAGTGTGACCAACGCCCAACCACAGCAACCAACCATGAGATGGAAGGGATCCCTACACAGGATTCTCGGCCTCAAGAGACCTCACCAGAGCTGCCCAGGAGGCGTGTCAGACACCAGGGTATCAGCCAGGGGAGTGAGGCCACAGGCTCACTGCTGGTTTGGGCCTCTTCCCACTTCTCATCAGGGGGCCTTAGTCTGCATCTTGAGTTACCAAGCACCCTGGTGTCTCCTAGGGACTCCTTTGAGTGTTCCCACATTAAATTGAGCTGCCGTAAGACTTGGGTAATATAGGGGAGTGGCTTTAGGGACAGCCAGGAGATACATTTATAGTCAGTGCTTGGAGTAAGATGTAGGTCTCATGTTTGATTTTTTTTTCTTTTCTATACTGGGGGTTGAACAGGACCTTGCACCTGCATGCTTTGCAAGTGTTGGATCACTGAGCTGCGCCCCCAGCCCATTTTTTTTTACTTTTTGAGACAGGGTCTCGCTAAATTACACAGACTGCCTCTGGTCTCAAACTTGCGATCCTCCTGCCTCGGCCTCCCAAGCCACTGGAATTACAGGCGTGCGCCCTTGCGCCCGGCTCTCGTGTTTGATTATTAATATTGTTCATTGTTGTCGTTGTTGTTAGGTGCCATCGAGTCGGTATTCGACTCATAGCGACCCTCTGTACAACAGGGGAAACACTATTGTCAGTGCTTCTCTGCTGTTCATAGGGTTTTCAATGGCAGATTGATTTTTGAGAGGGGGTTGCCACGTCCTTCTCCCAAGCCTACAGCTTCTGGTGTTCCCAGGCGGTCTCCTATCCAGGTACTAACCAGGCCCGACCCTGCTTAGCTTCCGAGATCTGACGGGATCAGATGCCACAGGGTTACAGCTGCAGGCCATTGTCCATTAGTAAGATTATTTATGAGCCTCATGACTGGGAAAACTTTTTTTTTGAAATGTGCTACTACAAAGTCAGTTATAATTTTTTTTCAGTACTTAGGGTTGAATCCAGAGGCTTGTGTATGCTAGGCAAGTGCTATACCACTGTACCCCCAGCCCCTTTTTACATTTTGAGATAAGGGGACTGACTCAGTTGCACAGGCCTTGAATTTGTGGTCACCCTGCCTCAGCCTCTTAAGTAGCTGGGATTACAGGTGTGTATCATGACACTCAACTAGAATTTTTTTTTTCCCAGCATCAGGGACCTAAACCCAAGGTCTCACACATGCTTTGCAAGTGTTCTGCCACTGAGCTGCACCCCAGACCAGCTTTTACTTTTTATTTTTATTATTATTTTTTTGCAGTACTGGGGGTTGAACCCAGGGCCTCACGCCTGCATGCTCTGCAAGTGCTGGACCACTGAGCTGCGCCCTCAGCCCATTTTTTTAGTTTATTTGAGACAGGGTCTCACTAAGTTGCACAGACTGCCTCTGGTCTCGAACTTGCGATCCTCCTGCCTCCGCCTCCCAAGCAGCTGGGATTACAGGCGTGCGCCACTGCGCCCGGCTTACTTTTTATTTTGAGACAGGGTCTTGCTAAGTCATGCAGGCTGCCTCTGGCCTCAAACTTGAGATCCTCCTGCCTCTGCCTCCCAAGATGCTGGGATCACAGACATCCACCCCCATGTCCAGCTGGACCTTTTTTAAGGTTTGCTTACACACTGTTGAAGGTTAGGAGGCTCTATTTGAGGACTCTGATAGTCAGTGTGTGGGGTCAACAGTGTTCTTGATTCTCCAGCAGCCTTCAGGAGTTAGCTGTTGTTTTCTATCCAGAATCTTTTTATTTCTGCCCAGAATCCAGCATTAATACTAAGAATAAACATTTCCCTAAAGCTGTTACATTTTTCTCTTCCCAGGAGACCTGTCTTTTAGCTACCTGGATGATATCAAGCAGGAAATAGCTAAAGGATCCACCTACCCTCTGCCTTCCAGTAGACCCATTAATAATATGACAACTACATGTAACCGACTGTTAAAATCAACATCAGGCCCCAGATCTGGGGGCCAGCCCAGCCCTTCTCGTGTACTGAAGCTCAACAACTCAGACGGCCAGGACATGCGGGGTCGGAATCATAGCCAGAATGGGGCCATAGCCTTTGGGCATGCTCCAGTGATCCACTCAGTTGAAAATCTCTATCCAGAAAACCTTGTGCCGTCTTTACCCCATGGGACTGCTGGGAGATATGGAGCCAGGTAAGAATCAATAGCCTGGGAATGGAACCTGTAAGTAGGTGAAGAGAACATAGGCAAAAGATCTGGTCACATTGGTCCAGCCTGGATCAGACCAAGGTCCAAGGAAGGAGGGAAGGCTTTTATCTTTTTTTTAATGGTGCTGGGGACTTTTTTTGCCCATATTTGGGGGTTGAACCCAGGGCCTTGCAGATACTTTGCATATGTTCTACCACTGGGCTGTAACCACAGCCCATTTGTTTTATTTTGAGATAGGGTCTTGCTAATTTACACAGGCCGTCTCTGGCCTCAAACTTGTAGTCCTCCTCCCTCAGCCTCCTGAGTTGCTAGGGTTATAGGCATGTGCCACTGCACCTAGCTGGTGCTGGGAACTGAACCTAGAGTTTCACATATTCTAAGTACATGCTTTACCACTGGGCACACCCCCACCTTCAAAGGGAGGAGTTTGGATTTTGCCAGTATCGTCACTTGCTTCCAAAAAGTCTTTAGCTGCCCACTGGGATTTTTTGTTGGTTTGGTCAGCTAGTGCACTGCTGCTTCTGCTTTTGCACCAGCTGTGTCTTGTTCCCTCTTGAGGTATTGGACCATTGCTCAGGGGCACCTTGGGAACTAATTTCTAACCCTTTTCTTACAGCGGCAGGAGTGAAGGTGGCAGGAGCTCCCGGGGCACCCCTCCAGCTGCCAGTTACCGCAATAGAACTGCAAAGGTAACCTGTGATCCAGCCCATAATGCTCAGGGAGGACTCAGGTAGTGGTGGGGCTGCAGGACTGTTCCCTTAGCTTTTGATGAGGAGGCTTCTGTGGTAGCTGGCCATCTTCAGGGCTCCAGGGGAGGGGGGCTGCCTTTCACTGCCCACGTCACACTTCTTCCTTTGGTTTTATTCAACAGGCAAAGCCTCCACCAAAGCAGCAGGGAGCTGGGGATGCTGAGGAAGAGGAGTAATGGTGTCTTCAGAGGTCCCTCACGTGGGTTCCCATCTTCTATGCATAGCAGCACTTGCCTTGGTACAGGCCCCGCCTCTTGGGCTCTTCAGGCAGGGGAGACTTTCTGGAGTTTAACTTCTAGGTTATGGCCATTTTGTGTCTTTGAGATTGTACTGTGGGAGTTTGGGCTTGAGGGAGGGCTAGCAGGGAGGCTGGTGAGAAACGTTTCAGCCTTAGTTGCCACTGTTTGGTAATAGTGAAATACAAGTTATGGCCTCCACCTTTGACATACTATCACCACTGCTTCTTGGTGCTTTGTGGTCCTGGTGGAAGGAGAGACGGGTTCTGGAAATCTGGTAGTCACCAGAGAAGTGATTCTTTTCCCCTTGAGGCCTAAATTTGGGGTTTTTGGGTAAGTTGCCCCATGTATTGGCCCTGCCCATATCAGCCTCTGGGCCTCTGGTGTGTGGAGCAGCTCTGGGCAGAAACTCAGGCAGGTTGCGATGCCAGGAACAAGGCCTTTGGAGAAGTTGAGCTGGAGGTATGTGGGCTAGGAGCTGGTTACGAGCTGCTTCTGCGGCATTTGGCATCACTGCCTTTTGTTCCTGGTGAAAAGCATGGCTCCTTTGTCCTCACTGCCCTCTAAGGAGGTGAAGGGTGCCTGTCCCCACCAGGGCCATGTTGGGTCCTGCCCTGATTGGGACTAAGGCCTCAGCCCTACCTATACTGACTCTGAAAACCAATTATCAGAGCCCCCTTTCCTTCTTTTTATTTTACTATTATAATTATTATTAACTTCCTTGTAATAGAAATAAAGTTTATACTTGGAGTTCAGTCTTGTGGTTCCACCTTCCATGCTGTCTGTGGAGATACACCACAGGGAAGCCAGCATGGCCATGGGGTGGCGAGCAGGACTGGGTACCTAGGTAACCCTGGCAGCTCCACTGTGGGCTCCTCCTTAGAGCTGCCAGGTAGGTGTGGGGCAGCGTCCTCTTCAGTTGTACTTTTACGGAAACTGAGAGACTTGATGCAACTCTGGTGATGGCTGGCGGGTAGAGGGCTTCCTCTGAACTGAGAGAGACAGATGCTTCAGAAGGCTCAGCTGGAGCTGGGTGCTGTGGTGCATGCCGCTATTTCCAGCACTCCGAGGCTGAGGTGGGAGCACCGTTTGGACTTCGTCTCAAAACAAACAAAAAAGCTTAAATCCTGAGAGTAGCTGAGCCTCAGGATTAATTATCCCCATCCCCTCAGCACCTCATAGTTTGCCCAGGGCCATCTAGCACCATTGGTCATTTTGAACTCACTGGTTCTCCCAACAACCTAATGGGGCTGGGGAAAGGTGGGAAGAACTGCCTCGTTCCATAGATGGAAAGTGAGACACAGGGAACACTAGTAATTTACAGAAGGCTGCACAGCTAGTTCTGGGCAGAACCAGGACTCTGAAGCTGGATCCAAAAACAGGGATATACTATAAGGTTAGATGCCAGTTATACTTCAGTGAAACAATCACCCAGAGGCAGTTAGCTCAAAAAGACCTGTCTTGCTGGTGTGGTGGTACATGCCTGTAATCCCACAGACCTGGGATGTGGAGGCAGGAGGGCAGCTTTAGTAACATTATTGAGACCCAGACTACAAAACAAAAAACAAAAACAAAAAAAACCCAGATTTAAAAATGGGCTTAGAGTATAACCCAGTGGTAGAGTGCTTGCCATGTATGTACAGGGCTCTAAGTTCAATCCCCAAGTGCTGGGGAATACCTGTCCCAGGTAAAAGAAGCCAGAGGGACTGAGACCTGAATGGCCTCTGGCATCGGTGATGTCCCCCTACAGCCTCGGAGAGGTGGAAGAAAGGGTCCAGGGCAGCTCTAACAGCACCCTCCCCAGCTGAGCTGCAGAATAGCCATGTTACCCATAACTGACTTTTTGGGTATGGAGACAGATCTGTATTCTTACGTTCCTCAGCCTTGTTCTCATACTTGGTTACTTGGAAATAGATCATTTTAGGTCAGACTTTTAAGCTTTACTAGGTGAGACTAAAGCAGTGATTTGTCTAGGGGTAATTCTGCTCCCCTACTAAGGCAAAGGGGCTGGGGTTTAGCTCAGTTGATAGAGTGCTGCTCTGCAGTCTCTGAGGGCCCAGGTTCGATTCCCAGCACTGCAAAAGTGGGAGAAGGATGTGGCAGTCCACTCCCGAGGCAATCCCGAAACAATCAGCCATTGGAAACCCTATGAGGGTCACTATGAGTAGGACATGACTCAGTGACACCTAACAACAACAACTAAGGCAAAACCAGTACCCCATAAATTACAATGTTTTTGACACTGGCCTGTAGAAACAAGAACTTAAGAGTACTCAGCTGAATTCTTGGATGGGACTTTCAGCAGATCTGAAGTTCTTTTTCTGTATATCTCCTTCCTCTTTGGTATTCTGTCCTGCAAATTCTAGCTGCCAGTTGCAGGTTTCCTTGGATGCCGTGATTTCTTAACTTGGGAAAACTGTTGGGAACCCTGTTTCCTTACCTTGCTGTCTGAAAAATCCATCCAAACTGTAAGGTGAGGCGATGTTAGGGCCCAACACATTGTTCCCCATCCCAGATGTCTTGCTTCTTCACTCCTGGATGTTCACTCTCTTAAGAGCCATATATTTGTCTATTTTAGGTGTTTTGAGTGGATGCTAAACCTGGATCCTGTTAGTCTGTCTTGCCTAGAATTAGAAGTCTCTGAAGATGTTGCTTTTACTCTCTAGGTTGTTTCAAAGTTTGATGCCATTTGGACTTGGATGTAACTGATTTTCTCCCTTGAAGCTTTCCAGGCTCTCTACCGTAGGTATTTTGAAATCTGTGTTGTATGGTGGTGTGTTCTTTTTCCACTTAAACAGCTAGACACTTAGTGGACACTTCCTGGAAACACATGTTCTCCTAATTATTTCTTTTTCTTTTTTGGTGGTACTGGAGCTTGAATCCAGGGCCTTGTACATACTGAGCAAGTGCTCTGCTGAGCCATACCCCTTTTATTTATTATTTTGAGAGAGAGTCTCACTAAACTGTGCAGGCTGCCTCTGGCCTACAACTCAAGATCCTTCTTCTTCATCCTCCTGAGTAGCTAGGATTATAGGCATGTGCCACTGTGCCCAGCCAGAATTTTCTTTGAATTATGTTGGTAGTGTCTTCTGTTTCTGTCTTCTTTCTTTGGAGGACCCAAGTTACAGCTGATTGTTAACACAGACTCTTTCATTTTTAAATTTTTTTCTTTGTCCTTTTGTTCTACTCCATGGAAGCTTTTCTTAACCTCATCCTTAAGCTGATTTTTGATATTAATTTTCTAAACCTATGTCTTTTATCCTCTCACATTATTTTCCTCTGATTTAATGGATGCAATATTCTTTCTCTTACTTTCATGGCGTAGTTGTATTTTGGATATCTTCTACTCTCTGCATTGTGCATTTCGTGGGAGTGGAGTTACTTTTGTTTCGGCAATTTCTGCTGTAGACTTTCCCTCACATCTTGACTGGCTGGCTATATGTCAGAGTGGAGCACTAAAAGCAGCTCTCTTCAGCTGTCCCTGTAGGGCAGTCAGCTGGCATTTTCTGTGGGGATCCCCACATGCCAGAATCTATAGATCTTCCTTGTGGGTCAGTTCAGGGAAGAGTCCTCCAGGCTTTTGTATAAACCTGGAATGAGCCAGGAAAGCAGTTAGGATGTTCAGAAGGTAAACTTTAATTCGGTCCCCACTTTTAGTCTGGGCCTCTCTTCTCCAAGGACATAGGGTCTGGGGTTGTGAGCTTATCATGTTTTTTTCTCCAGAATATAACTTCCGGTCTTGAAGTTCTAATTGCTTCTTAAGTGAACTCCTATTCCTTGTTTTTTTCCTGGCACATAGGGCCTCAAATTCCTTCCTTTACTTTTTTTTTTTTTTTTTTTTAAGTTAGTTGAAAGGGAGAGGGCTGTGAAGAACCTTGCTTCCTATTAGGATATACTCTGGCTAAGTTGTTTATTATTTTTCCATCAGCTGTCTTTTAGAAATTATGAACTGAAATTTAAAGTACAGGTTTCTCTTGGTTCTGTAAGGACAGATGTGTGTACTTATTTCTTGATTTCCTTGTTTCGGTGTACTTTTAAAGAACCTTCAGGACAGTGTAACGTTCCTACAGAAACGTGCACAGCTCAGTGTGAACACACATCTGTCCCCTCCACCCAGATCAGGAAACACACATTACTGAGATACCACAACACCTTTCCTGCTCTCCCACTTCCCCAGGCCAAGAGGAGATACCGCCCTTCCATTGTATCGTGCAGTCATGACTGTGGTAGAATCATACCATAGTGCTAGCTACTCGGGCTGGTCATTGTGCTTACAACTCACCTGTGTGGTTTGTGGCAGCGACTTGTTCCTGTGCGCAGTGTTCCACTGGAGGCCATGATTTGCTTGTTTTGCTGTTGATGGGCCTTCAGCTTGTTCATAGTGGGCTGTGATGGTCTGTGCTGCTGCAGGGCACATGCTCATACGTATCTTTTGGCAAATCAGAGTCTATTTCTGTTGGATTCACACTCAGGAGTAGAACTGCTGGGTGCAGGGAATAATGGAGTAGATGGTACCAAAGAGTTTTCCAAAACCGTTTCAGGACACACTATCACTGACAAGTGTGTGGGCTCTGATTGCTCTACGTCTTCCCCAACTATATGACTATCTTGTTCACCCTTTGAGTGGTGTAGGAAACTTTGTGGGGACTTTAATCTGTATTTGCCTGCTGACTAATGAGGGTGAGCGTCTTCTCATTATTGGATGGTATACTTTTTGAATGTACTTATTTTTCAAGATGTCCTTGGCATGGTAGAGCAGGGAGTCCTTGCGGTGCTCAGCGGCGCAGAGCTTAGGCCTTATTCCTTGGCGTCTCAGGTCTACACAAAGGCCTTCTCTTTGCTATGAGTAGCTGCTTGTGTTCCATTTCCAGCACCCTGAGGCAACAGGCAGGAAAAGGAAGGAAGCTGCTTGTTCCACATCCAAGGGGGCCCTTGGAATACTTCCACTAAAAGTAGCAATTATGAAATACAAAGAGGGTAGAATTGAGAGAGTGAGCACGAAGTGGTCTGGGAGGCATGCTAGGGGATGGGAAGCAGCTGTGCAAGAGGAGGGGAGTCAGGTCCTAACTTCTTTCCCTCACTGCCCTCTGCACAAAGCAAGTCTAAAGGTCCTGCCTGCTCCTGAAGGACTGGCCTATGAACAGCCCAGATTCTTCCAGGGTAGCAGTCAGCTATGGAAACCCCCACACCAGGCATGAGAGCACAGCCTAGCTGCAGGACAGAGTGGGCAGGACATGCAGGGTTAGACTTCATTTTGACCTTTCAGTCGTACTTTCTATGTGGAAAGCACAGACTTAGAGGTTGGGTAGGGATAGTGGGCAGTTCATTAGCATAATGGAGTAAGAATCACGTCAAGTGCAAAGACCGTAATTACAAAGACTTTAATTCCTAGCCACTTGGTGGCACGTTAAGTATCAGAGCCATCCAAGCAACATCAGCCTTTGAACTTGCTCAGCAAGAGTAGATGATCACACACTCGTAGGATAAATCAGAATTAGATGAAGGTTATTTATTGGTGTGACTTTTTTCCTGTAGTGAGCTTCCTTTACACAGCATAGTGTAAATAGCATCAGATTGAATGAAAGTCTGTTAAATGCAACCATAAATAATTATAATAAATATACATCAAGTAAATTTACAGCACACATTGTTTAGGGCCAAGGTCTGCATCTGTCTGGACCTCAGTGTGCTCTCTGGAGAAGCAGCTGAGTTAGCAGCAGGTATCTCACTCGCAGCTGTCATATAATCAAGTGATGGACCAACAAACTTCCGGAACCCCTCTTGGGGAGGTAGCTGACAGAATCCCGAGTCCATTGGAGGAATGAGGATTGCAGGAACCAACACTTCTCGTAAATTCAAAGGCTCTTTCATTATGCAGAAATGAAATTAGAGGATCCTTGTGGTCAGGAACACACTCTTGGTATGACCCCCCCTCAAGGGGGCTTTGGTCCCGGGAGGTAGCCACCAGCCATCTTCTTTCAGACAGAGGGAGTTGCTTGTAGGCACTCACCTCCAGGGGGTACTCCTGCCTCCCACGTGACTGGTGCAGCTGTCCTCAGGTGGGGGACCTTTTCTGTAATGGTCCTTAATGCATTTCCTAAGCATAACAGGGAGGAGATGGATGCTGACGGCGCTAACTCTTAAAGCTCACACAGCTTCCGACAGCCGGGGCCACCGCCACGAGAAGGGGAGCACATTCTCTTTCTCAGACAGTGTTGCTTGCTAGAGTCTTCCAGACAGCACTCACTTGGGACTTCTGTGTGCACAATGTCATACAATAATTACAGCGCTGCCATTCTTTGAGAACTGGCACGGCCCAAAGTGACAGCATCCAACAAGGTGGCATGTGCTGCTCTTGAACAAAGTACCATTGGACAAAAACTTATTTGGGGCACAAATGCACTGGGGCAGTGGGTGAGCCTGCAGGCAGCTCAGCCCTGGCACACACGCTTACTTGGGGTATGAGGGGTGTTGGGTAGGCTGGCCAGGGGCAGAGGGACCTCTGGAGTCTTCATTTGGACTTGAAGGTCTGAGTCGCTGAAGCAGACCCTGGGTTGAGCAGAGCACCTCAGTCTTTTAAGAAATGGGCATGTAGCCCTTTCTTATCTTCCTCATGCCACTGTGGCAAGGAAGGGCCATTTCTGAGCACAAAGTGGGGTTGGCTAGAATCATGTGCTTTACTGTTCAATCAGGTGTGGAAAAGGCCCCCCATTGAGCACTGTCCCTTCAGCTCTGGATGTCCTCTCAACTCCTACAGCCAGGATGTGCCCAGCCTGTCTCTGTGAACTATGGCCTGAAGCCACCCCTGGGTCTCTGGTCTTGAGGAGTCCTCAGGGGAAGACTGTCAGTCCAGGGGACCAGAAGAGACAGGTGATAGATAGGGCTCTCTGGATGGGAAGAGACAGGGGAACCACTGTGGGCTTTTCTTCCGAAAAACCAATGCCAGGAACAGATTCTAAAGCAGAAAGATTAACACATAAAGCTCCCTGTGGCTCTTTCATGTTTGGGTACTGGCCCAACCATTTCAAGATGGAAGGAGGCCTGCAGGAACTGCCTCTGGGACAGGCGCCAGCTTGGAGCAAGAGGGCAGGCCTGGCCACAGGTGTGTTTGTAGAGGTGTTCTGCAGAAAAACAGGATGCTTTGTGTGGCCAAGGTCATCTCACCTCCAGCTTCCTGCTGGGACCCTATGTCATCAGAATCTGGTAGCCATGAGGGACAATGTCTAGGAAGATCAAATTGGACACAAACTGTCTGGGAACTAAACTATCCTACAAATATTACCACGAACAGGCAGCAAAAGAACCAACCCATCACAAAATGGACAAATACAAAAGGTTAAGTCTTCCAGGGGGCCCTGGAACGGTGGATGAAAGTCCAGAAAAGCAAAATGTCGCCAACTCCTCTTGCAGGGCCCTGCAGGGACATGCCTATAGCAGCAGGCTTCCCAAGCTGGCAGAACAGATGCTTCGGTGACAGCCTAATTCTTGGGGCTCTCTCCCATCAGCCACTTAGGGGGTCTTCACGGTAGTGAATGGCACAGCGCAGTTTCTCCAGCATGATTTCCAGAGAGGAGTACTGGGGAAGCTTGATCATGAACATGCAGGTCTCCACTCGAATATAGCGCGAGTCTGGGGAACCTACAGGGGACAGATACGTCAAGGACTTGAGCTGCGGCTGTGGCAGAGCCTAGGAAGTCTGGCTGGCCTCCTGGACAGGTATGAGGCCATCCTAGGTCCAGTAGCAGGGGGTGAGGACCCAGGAACCTGGCTGTAGAAGGGTTTGTTCTGCCAGCAAAGTTCTTGCTTTAAAAAACAACAACAAAAATCTGCATTTAAAAGGAGATGAGGGGATGATTAGGGGCTGAGGGTGTGGCTCCATGGCAGAGCACTTCCCTAGCAAAGGAGAGGCCCTGGGTTCTATCTGCAGCACTGCAAAAACCCTAAAAACATAAAAATTCTGGATTTGCAGCTTCTTGTAAAGCACTTAGGATGTGCTCCATTGGGCTTATGCCACCACAGTGTGCGCCTGACCCCTTCATTTATATTTAGGTTTTGGTGTGTGGGACCTTGGTCATTGTTCCTTCATGCAGGGCCTGTGGGTCTCCATTGGAACAGGCACTGGGGTGGGCAGTACCTGCTGTGCCGTCTGGGGGAGCGATCTTCATGGGGTACGGGGGCACATGGGCTGTGTCGGGGCCGCCGTCTTTGCAGGGGCAGGTGAACGGGATGCGCTCCTGATTGCAGGCGAACTTGATGAACTTGCACAGCTCCTCCTGGGTGAGCGTCTCCAGGGCCCCCCAGAAGAACTCAATGTGCTGGTCAGTCTCCATCAGCCCCACCTGGTACATGGTGTGGGCCTGGGGGAGAGAGGTCCAGGCATAAGCAGGCCTGGCCCCATCCTGCACAGGATCAGCAGGGGCTTTGTGTGTGCATGTTAGGATGATGAGAGTGACAGTCGGTGCCAGGGACAGGGTGCCCAGGCCTGCCCATGGAAGCCAAGGGGAAGGGTGGCAGGTTGGGTGCCCGTGGCCTACCTTCAGGAACTCCAGGTTGATATAAGGGAGACCACAGGTACGCAGCTCCATCTCCAGTGGGCTGAGCGTGGTGAGCAGCTGCAGGGGGATGATGGAGCCCAGGCCGGCCCGCACGGCCGTCACACACTCCACATTTTGCAGCTCCCGCAGCCGCAGGCTCCGGATGGCTGCTGCGTAGATGTCCTTGTTTTCCCACCTGCTGAGGCAAGGGGCACCGGTGATGGAGAATCCAAGAGCCTGTTGGAGTAGCTCCTGGGCTTGGGGACCACAGCCACCTAGCCAGAGGCCTTGGCCCTCACTCAGGGTGGCAGCTCAGCTCACTCCTCTCCCACCTCTAGGTGCCCCTCCCTCTGATCTCCTATCTGCAAGGACGGCCTTCACTTGAACACTGTCTTTCTTGTTGCCCAACATCTGCTGCGTGTCCCTCCCCTGGGGACATCCACCTGTCCCCTGACCTAGGCCCTCCTGCCTGGCCTAGTGCCACAGTCACACTCACGCCACAGGGATGTGCCGGCCGTGGCTGCACAGTTCCACTTCCTCGCCTGTCATGGTCAGGTAGGTAAATCTGCAGCAGGGCTTGCTGGGCCCGTCAGGGCTGTCTGTGGCCAGGTGCTGGGAGGCGATCTCAGCACACAGGGCCTCCAGCTCAGTCTCATCATTGATCTGCAGGGCAGAGGCAGAGCAAGACTGACTGCTGCCCCACTGCCAAGACCCCCAGAGGGTAGAACCTAGCCCTCCAAGCTGAGCAACCACTGGCAGTGGGGGGAAGGGGTGCTCAACCTTCAGCATATGACCGAGGCCTGGCCACACAGAGCCTGCCATCAATTCAGGGGGGTGCCTGTGACCAAGGCCTGACTCAAAATCTCAAGGCTTTTCCTTCTTCCCATCACTTGACACTTCTTCCCCATCACTTGACATGCCAGAATAAGGGTCCAAAAGACATTTAGATGGTTGGGCACAGTGGCACACCCCTGTAATCCTAGCAACTCAGGAGGCTGAGGCAGGAAGATTCACAAGTTTGAGGCCTGAGGCAGCCTGTGCAACTTAGTGAGACCCTGTCTCAAAACAAGGGGAGGGGGTGGGCCTGCAGCCTAGTGGTAGAGCACTTGCAAAGCAAGTGAGACCCTGGATTCAACCCATCAGCACCACAAGGGGAAAAAAAAAGACCCTGGATGTATATCCTGGGCTGCCAGAGAGAAGACAGAATGTAACCCAGAGAAGAGCACGCCTACAGGTCAGGAAAGTGACAGGTGGGGCTTAGGGCTGGAGCCTGTCCTCTGTCCTCAGCAGCAAATGTGACAGGGAAGGCTGTAGGTGCCCATTGACAGAATCTGCGAATGCTTCTTTCCAGAACACTCCCAGCATCCCCTTCAGCCAGAAGCCTTGCCTGGTCATCTGCTGTTACATGAGTTGCTTCCCCTGATTGCCCCAGCCCCTTGCTGCCACTCAGAGCCCTGGAAGCACTCCTCAGAGCAGCATCTGAGAGCCTCGACATCCTCCGTCCTAGAGGTGCACTCTGTGGGCTAACCAGCCTTGGCTCTGCTGCTCCTTCATGCTGGCTGAGGGGACACCACCCAGACCCTGGCCTTCAGGTGCGTCAAGTTGGTAAAGACAGAATCAGCTGACCCCTCCTTTGGCTGAGATCCCTGGGGAGTGCAGCCTTGGCCAGGCCTCAGACATGTCTCCTCCCACATGACGAGAGTGAGCCTGAGTGCGAGGGCCCGCTCTGAGGCCACCTCCCGACTCTGCCCAAAGCTCTCTAAGCTGAGTGCATGGGGGGCTGCTAAGCTCAGGCTCTGGAGATGGGCAGACCTGGGCTCCTTGGTAGCTCAGCTCTCAGTCAGTGATGGCTGTGAGGAGTAAAGGTCTCTGTGCAGGGCTCGCGTAGGAGACCTGTCTGGAGCACCCGAGGATAGGATGTGAGCCTGGGGCCTGGCCTGTGTGTTGGCTCTGTCTGACACTGCCAGGACCTCAACATTGTGTGTGTCCCAAGCATGTGCAAGGAGAGGCAGGAAGAATACCTTCTTGGCAATCTCAGGTGATCCCATGGCTGACCTCTTGTGCCCCCTCTGTGGCCCCCAAACAGCTCTTAACAATGAAACCAGACCAGGCTTGCGGGCCTATGCCTGCAATTCCAGCACGGGGAGGCAGAGGCATGCAGGAGGGTCTCCACAAGTTCCAGGCCAGCCTGGGCTACACAGCAGACCCTATCTCAACCACAAAGACAAAAACCAAAATGAAACCAGGTGGCAGCCCCCTGACCACTACTGCCAGGAACCTTCCGCCCACGTCTTTGGGGTGGATATACTAAGTGAGGGCCTGGCAGGGCTGGTCACATCACCCCGGTCTACCACTGTCCCCCCAGACAAGCCTTCCTGGCCACTGCTGATATTCTTTGGAGGGTCCCGAGCCATCTTCCCTGGGGGTTCGGGCCCTCATTGAGCCAGAGCGGAGGTTGCATGGGGGCCCTGGTGCAAAGGTGCCTTTGCTTACACTCTCGAATTTCTTGACGTAATTGTAGGTGAGTATGTCTGCTTCCTGCAGGTCCTGGTCAGGGTTCAGGGGCTCCCCAACCAGCGTCTTCCAGAAGGAGGGCAGGAGGTCCAGGGGCAGGGGCACATCTGCCCGAATGGCGATGCCCAGCAGCTGGCCCAGGAAGTGCAGCAGCTGCTCTTCCCCGTAGGTGATGGGGCTCGGCGTCAGGATGTACTTGCCCTGCAAGTGGAGGCGGCTGAGGCCACCTGAGCCAGTCCCCCGCCTTCACACCCCACGTCAGCAAGAGAAAAGCCACTTCAAGGACATAAGACCCCACCCCACGCTTGCCAAACCAGGGCAGCAAGGGCTGCCCCACCCTCACCCAGGCCAAGTGGCCAAGCCCCTGCCCGACCTCACCTCGCTGGCTCCTCAGCCTCACCTTGTTCTTGCTAACAGCTGAGCTGGGGCACAGCAGGAGCAGGGACAGAGAGGAGCTCTGGAGCTCTCTACACACCTGCCACAGGAAGTGGCGGAAAGAGCCACCTGCAGGGCAGAGAGACTGTTTGCGAAGGGAGGTGCCTGGGTGGCACCACTCTCCCCCACCCCACCTGGTGGAGCTCGAGATCAACCCATCTGCAGCTATGGCTATGATTCTGGTGGGACAGAGACCCCACCTGAGCCAGCTCCTACTCAGGGTACCTTTGCCCTGGCTCAGTCCCCCATCTGTCAAATGTGGGAGCAATGGTACTTTTGCAGGCTGCATGTGGGTGAAATGGGATCGGCGCCAGCCCCATCATGGGTGCCTCTCCCGGCTGCAGGCCTGGCCTGAAAGCTGCTTTGCTTGGTGCCCCCTCCCAACACCTCCTAGATCCAGGGAGGAGGAGAGGAGCGGAGGAGCAAGTGAGGAAGGACAGCAGCAACCTTCTGACTCCTCTCTTCGGCTGCAGCCTTTCCTAATGTCTGAGCGGCTATGAGGCTCCCCATGGGGCCCTGGGGCCACGTAGCTGTACAGACACTGCAGGCTCATGGACCCCCTCCGGCCAACCAAGTGGGGCTGGACCTCCAAACATAGCCTCCCCTCTGTCTCCAGCCAGCAGGCTGCCTGTGAGGGAGCCACTGTGCTCTGTGGCGGTCCTGTTTTCTAGCTGCCTGTGGCCTTGGGGCCCTGAGGAGCTGCTGAGAGCCACTTACTGGTGCCATGGACCTCCTCCCCGGTGAAGCGGATGTTGAAAGCATAGGTGGGGTCACCGCCACTAGCCAGCTTGACACAGAGCTGAGAGGATGGCACAGATGCCAGCTGCCTGGCAGCCTGACAGAAGTAGGAGTTTTCAGCAGCTCTGATTTCCCCTGGAGGGTGAGAGGAGAGGATGACAAGCCTGGTGGCCCTCCTCCTCCTCCCCTCTGCTCTCAGAACATTGAAGGTTGGCGCCCTCTGCCTGGAGCTCCCTCCTGTCTCTAGGGGGCCTGGAAGGTCCTCCCTGACCTTTGCACCTGGCTTCTGCCTCACATCTTTCGTGTCTGTTTCCACAGGCTCTGCACCAACTCCCCCCACTCCCCAGTTGCTGCTCTCCCCCATCCTTGATGACACCAGACACCCAGGGGCACGTGGCCAGTCTCAATGGTACCCACCCACTCCCATGGCCAGGTGAGGTTGGTGAGGGGCAGGAAAGGCACTGCCAGGCAGGATTAAGAGCCTCTGCTTTCTCTCCTGCTGCTGCCTGCATGGCAGAGCTCCTGAGGTGACCGGAGCTAGATGCCACCCACTAGGACCCTTAGGCACAAAGACAGAAGCAGCAGATGCATGAGCCCTCGAGCTGCCCTAGCAGCCAGTCTCCCTTCTGCAGGCTGCTCTGGGCCCGCTGAGCACTGCACTGCATTGCACTGCAGTCTGCAGCTCCACCTGCTGCAGTCAGCCGCACCTCCCACGATCTCCAGCGGGTCCAAGGTGATCTCAGGCGCTGCGTGGTCAGCGGTCCTCTGCACAGTTGCGTTCAGCACCTGGTTCATCACGGTCACCTTTGTGTCATAGAAGATCAGCCCTGAAAGGAAGGAACGAGGGAGAGGGTGGGATGGGGCCGCCTCCCGCCTTCCCTGTCGGGTCCCTGGGTGCCACAGAAACAAAGTGGACAGTAAGCCTGAAGACGGGATGTATGCAGTGACAATCGTTTCTGACTGAAAAGAAGGTGAAACACTGTGCACACGTGCATCTGCTGTGTGTGGACAGAAGAGCCCCGAAGGAGCAATGTGCACCTCTGGGGGATGGGGACAGGAAGTGACGCTGCATATCACCTCACACATCTCTAAACACCCTGCTAACCCTTCCACCCTTAGTGTCTGCAGAGTGCACTCCTTTCCTCACAAGAGCAGCTTCTCTTGGGCGCCTGCCTGCTGGGCAGCTGACTGCTCTGCCCTGGGCTCTGGCCCTGGTGCTTTAAAGGTCACCTCCCTCTTCCTGTGGGGCCAGGTAGCTTGGCACTGACCTTTGGCCTCCTTCAGCAGAGCAGCAATGCTATGGGTGTACATGGGCGTCTCGCGCAGCTCCACCAGAGGCAAGAAGAAGGTCTCCAGCGTGGTGTTGAGGGACTGGAGCAGGGCGAAGCGCAGGCGCAGGCTCTCAATGGGCACACCTAAGGAGACAGGGCCGTCAGGCTAGTGTCAGCCCTGCCAGACAGAGACTCGCATCTGCAGGCAAACTCAGGAGTCTCTACTACTGGAGGGTTGGCTGGAGTGGACACAGTGGGTTTTACACCCAGGACCCTGGAGACAGGGCTGGCAGTGAGCAAGGACATCCCAATGTACCCTCCAGGTGCCAAGCAAAGGCGAAGGGTGAGGCTGTGGGAATCCAATGTACCTGGCCTTCTCTTGGGCCATGCTGGGGCTGCACACTAAATTTGTACGATTACTTATGGCTCTAGGACTTGAACCCAGGGTCCTTGACAAAGTAGGTGGGTGCTGTCTACTGAGCTATACATCCAGCCCTGCCTCTAGGCCTTTTAAACGTGCTTGGCATGGGGCCTGTCCTCAGTGGGCGGCAGGGAGGGGGCCACATACTGGAGAGACAGGCCACCCTGGGGTCGGTGGTGTCCGCGGGGTCCAGATACACCTCGTGGGGGTGGAGCCTTGCAGGCGTGATAGCGAGGTGGCGGCAGAGCCGGTTGATGTACTGTACAAGCGCCACATCCATCTCCAGGGTCCACTTCCTTGAGGACTTCTGTGCATGCCGGACATCAATGCAGGCACACCTGGGGCAGGGGAAAAGGGCCAGGTGGGGCACTGTCCGCAGGGTGCCTCAGCCCCTGGCATGTCTTCGAGGGCTACTCAAGGAAAACGCACTTTCAGAATAAGGACACCATGTACACTGGGTGAGTACATGAGCAACCTTCTGGAAAGTCTGATGGCACGCACGCACATGCACCCACCTCTGGTCAGGGCAAAGGAGGTCTTGGAGTCCTCAGGTAAAACCGAGGCTACCTACAGGGACTGAGGCTAAAAGTACATCCACTTCCTGAGCCTTGGATTTTTAACCCATATGAGTTCATAATGACATCGGCACCTGCATAGTTACAAGAATTCCTTGCCAGGACACCTGCAAACCACAGGATGTAGTGCCCAGCACAGCTATGTGCAGTGTCAGCTGCTGGTACTACCAACATAGCTGCCCTTGGCCAGCAACTCCATCACAGCATTTACCTGCAGAGCTGCTGGGACAGATGGGCCAAGGCATGTTTGTGAGGGTTTTGCTGAAGGGCAGCATCACTACATCAGCATCAGATGTGAGCCAAGTGCCTGTCCCTGGGGGATGTGCTAAATACATTACGGCACCCCTAACAATGGAACCGTGGGCAACCATAGAAACGACTGCCTGGAACACCACCATAATGCTGATGATACAGAAAAATGAAAAGGCAGACTGCAGAGCAGTGTGTTCTGTCTGATCCCTCTTCAGTGGGGCTGCGAGCTTCTAGAAAACCTCCCGAAAATGTTGGGAAAGGTGTTCCTTGAGCATTACGTGATGACCACCTCTGGGTTCAGAATCACAGGACATCTTGTTGGTGGCTGTACACAAACTGAAAACTGTATGAGGTTTTTGGTAAATGTGCATGCCCACTTAATGCCTCTGCCAGCACTAAGCTATGAACCCAAGAAAGGTAGGGCTGCAACCAGCAGAGGCAGAAGCACAGATGAGTCTCTAAAATCCAGAGCATGGGGCTCCACCGACAGCCAGACATCATGTTGGCCGCATTGCCCCTGGAGGGGCTGCCTCAGGAACAGGCAGCATCAGGTCTTCCTGCCACCTGAGGCCACCTCAGTCACACCATAGGGTCTCAGAGAGAGACCTTAGCCCCTCTCCCTGGAGGCCACTCACAGTCCTCTCTCAGCAGCCTCACTAGGCAGCTGCTACAATTCTGTTTATATGGCCCAAGGTGGAGAGGGAAGGACCTGCCAGGGCAACACCATGGCCCATGGCATGAGCCCTTCAATTTTACAAATGAGGAACATTCAGAGTGTTGAAGTCCAATTTGTTTCCTTACCACTTAGAATGCAGGTTCCAGTCCAAAACAGCTGATTTTACCTTTCAACAAAACCCTCTTACCAAGGTAGAAGTAAGAGGTCATTCCTCTTACCAGTCCAGAAAACTTGTCCCCACCACCATGAAGTCAAGACCCATCTAGGGGTTGACTCTAAACTTTCAAGGAAGGTATGAAATACTGTTGCCAATTGGGAGGTTCTTCCTCAGTTCTGAGGACTGATTTTAGGAGAGGCTGTGCTGGGCATCCCTGCCTCAGTGGCCTGGTATATCCTGCGGTAGAAGCGGGCTTGTGCGTGAGACAGCAAGAGGACAGGTGACTTCTGTTCAACAAACGTGCTGCCACCTTGGGATTCAGATGCAGACTGCAAATGGAAGCCAGATTTGTGTGGCCCTGGAGCAGAGCCTTGCTGGGCCACTGCCTGGAGTGGGGTAAAGGAGTAGTGGGGTGAGAAGGCAGAGAAGACTCAGAGGGAAGTTAGAGTCTAAGGAAGAGTCTTTTGAATGAGAAAGTGTCCCTAATATGGACTAAATTGTGTGCCCCTCAAATTCATATGTTACACCTTAACCCCCAGTGTAATAATATTTGGAGATAGGGCCCTTATCAAGGTAATTAAGGGTAAAGGAAGTCATATGGATGGGCCCTAATCCAATAGGATTGGTGTCCTTATAAGAAGAGGGAGCTAGGACACCGGTATATAGACAGAGAAGACCATGTGAGAACATAGAGAGAAGATAGCCATCTGCAAGCCAAGGAGAGGCCCCAAGAGAAAGCAACCCCGAGATTGGACTTCTGGCCTCCAGAGCCGTGAGAAAATAAATGTCTGTTGTTGAAGCCATCATGTGTGGTGTTTGTTGTATTACAGCAGTCTCAGATGACTCGGACCGTCTGGAAGTTGAAGGAAAAGAACAGGGTTTGTTTTTGAAAGGGTTAGAAAAAGCATTTAACAATTATGAAAACTTGGGAAAGAGCTCAGAAGTCATTAAAAAGATGCAAGATGGCCTAGTTCCCCAGAACACATTTTCTCACGGATGCAGCTAGTTGCTGAAAACAATTTCTACACAAGAATCTACTGGGCTTAGGGACAATCTTCTTACCTCTCAAAATGAAGATCATAACCACAGGATAAAATCGCCCTCCACACGCTCCGGATGTCCTGCTTGGCTCTGTCAATAACGAATTTGTGGAATCCTTCCAAGGTCAGATATTTTTCCTCAGGGACTATGGAAGAGTGTTGAGTGTCAGGAATTTGGGAAGAGCTACACACAGCACGAGGCTCCCAGCATTCTCTCGTTGCATCCCCTTGCTTATGGCCTGATCCACCTAACTCCCCTTCCACCTCCTGCCTCTGGGCTCTGTTATTTGGTCATCTCCACTGGCAGTCCTCCCACGTGAGCCAGCCTCCAAGCACTCAGCCTGCCACCCATAGGCTGGTCACCACACACAGCAGTGCTTCCCCACCTCCCTTCTTTCTCAAAGTCTTAGAAACATCCTGGCTGACAAAGTAATTTTCCCAACAATGAGAACAGCTTTCTCCAACTCTGCTTGTGCCTTTAGGAGGCTGATGTTCTACAGCCCCCAAGCAAGGAATTGACTTAGGTAAGTACCTTCTAGAAGAAATGTCCCAAGCAGAGCTCCAAATCTTTACTTTTCACTCACAATCATTTATTCTTTGTATGTATGTGTGTGTGTGTGTGGTACTGGGGGTTTGAACCCAGGGCCTCGCACGTACCTTGCAAGCACTCTACCACTGAGAGGTACACCCAGCCCTTTTTTATTTCTCATCTTGAGACAGGGTCTCAGTAAATTACAAGGAGAGAGGCTGCTTCTTTCCTTGAACTCTCATGATCGTCTTGCCTCCACCTCCCGAGTGTCTGGGATTACAGGTATGCACCACTGTGCCTGGCTATAATCATTTATTCTTCAGTTTATTTTTACTTCCTTAAGTTGATGGTCATCTAAGATGGCAGCCCGGCATTCCTGGCTTTGGCCAGGGGTATTTCCCAGAATCTCTGGAAATGCTGCCCTGGCCAAACTAAGACCCAAGGAAGCCAGGAACCCAGAGAGTGGGACCACCCCTGTGGGAGATCAGCCAGACAGTCCACAGCCAAGAGGCTGGTGCCCAAGTGAGCTGGCCATCCCTAGGACACAAGTGGGTTCTCCAGTCCACACCACGCTCAAGCTGCTCATTCACCTTCTTGCTTTTTGGTGGGTGATTTTTCTGGGTCTTTTTCATCTGGTTTGCTCTTTTCGGGTGACTTGGGCTTCACAGTTGGCTTCTTCTCACTTAAGGCAGTCCTGCTGTGGACCAGAGCATTGCGATTAGAACTCTCCATGTCCACACCTCCTCCCAAGAGGACATGAAGAACTCATAGACATTATTAGTTCACACCCTTCATCTACTCAACTATGGATCATGGTTTAGATGGGACCAAGTGTAAGACTGGCTTGGTTGTGGTTAAGAAAAATTTACCAAGCAAATTACAAAGACAAATCAATGCTTTAAGATGCAAAAAATCTTTAAGACTCTTTTCAAACCTTCTTTCTACCTACTTCAGACCAGACCAATAAAATTGCCACTAGCCAGATATAGCCACTTTCAGTTACATTAATTAAAATCAAAATCACCAGTTCAGCTGCTATGCTGAACTTGCCACATATTCCGAGTACTCCAGAGAGAAATGGCATAGTGGGGGTGCTGGCTTAAAAGCACAATTCCTACATAATGAGTTAATGAAAAGACATTGTGTTATTCTGGTCAGTTACACAATTTCTTTACACACTTGCTGGCAATACTTTGCTATCAGTTTCAACTGTGAGGCTCTGAGAGTCATAACCTTTATCTAATGAAAATTCTATATATCCAGATTCAACACACAATATTACATAGCTGCCAATAAAAAAGGATAGGGAGGTTCTTTTTGTACTGTTCTGGAATAATCTCTACAATTAGTGTTAAATAAGAACAGCAGAGTGCAGACATTGTGTCCAGTACTCCACAAAAGAATACAGAGTTCTTGAAGGGTTCCCAAGTGATACTGGCAGTCCTAGGGAGGGCAACTTTGAGGTAAGAGTGGAGGAGAAGAGGGGTGTCTTTTCACTGCATATGCTTTTGAATTTCTTACTGCTTTACAAAAGAATACATATGCATAAATAAAAGGTTATATGCTTAAATGTTGAAAGCAGTTGCAATGTGCGGGATAATTTAATACTTTGTGTGCCCTGGGGATTGAACCCAGGGACTCACTCATGCAAAGCTAATCTCCAGCCCTCATTTTTTTTCCTGCACGCTCATATGCACTTTCTAATCTTTCTGTAATAACTATGCAGAATTTGTGTGACAAAAAAAGAAGTATGATTTTTAAAAAATTCTATACATTTGAGATGTTTTCTTAATGCAGACTGGTCTGCTTTCCAGCCCGCATGGTCCAGGTTTTACTACTTGTGGGTGAAGTGAAATGTTCACTTGCAGTGGACTGAAGGGATGGTGGCAGCAGAGCAGAAGAGAGCCAGGCTGCCTGGCTGCCCCAGGGGTGCCGCTGTTTCTCAGGCACCTGCTGGGAGGCCACCCCACATCCGCCCACCAGCTGGCCCTGTCTTCCCAAGCTCCTTGGGGCATGCACCTGACGCTGTTGAGCACGGCCTTGTCCTTGGCAGGCGGCTTGGTGATGGGCCGCTTGGTGCTCACCACCTTCATGGGGTGCTGCTCCTTCCCAGCTTTGCTGTACTTGCTCTTGTCAAACTTGGGCTTCGGCACGCCATACTTCCTCAGGATCTGCGAGCACGGGAGTAGAGAGGGGTTCTCAGGCTGCTCCCCACAGCACGTGAGGCCTGGCCCAGGCACGGTGGCAATGGGGTGGCTACCTGTGTGAGCTGGTCCTCCAGCACTTTCTTTGGAGGCCGGACATTGGTGAAGAAGAGGTGGAGGAGATTGCCTGGGGTCTGGGAGTTGATCTGCTCTTTGCTGAGATATATGTCAGAGACTCTGGTGGGCTTCGCTGGTGTCAGGCTCAGCGTCTGCTCTGAATGGGCACAGCTCTTAAATATTTCCGTCAGGACCTCTCTAGCCCCGGGCACCAGCTTCTCGCCTGTTACAGAACAGGGCAGGGGAGACGATTCTGTCGTGAGCATGCTGTGTGAGGACACCCTTGGGAATGTTTTCCTTATTTTTCAGAAACCACTCCTTTTTGCCAGTAGATAATGGACCTTTAGGGAGGTGCTAGGCTGAAACCAAAATGTGGCTCCCCATCCTCAGGTACATGACTTAGTTATGCATCCATCCTTCCCTGCAGTAAGGTGAGCCCTGTGGGACTTGAGCCATAGCAGTGCCAGGCTGCTGTCCTCCCCACCTGTCCCCACTGCTGGCTGCTTGGACTCCTATACATGCGAGAAACAGACACCCGTGCAGAGTGTGCCATGTACTCCCAGGTCCATGTGTTAGACCAGGGCAGCCTCTCAAGCAGCACAGAGGTGTGTACACCCCGCAGGTGTTCTAAGCACAAAGGAGCAGTCAGTAAACGAGCTGCTGCACTATTAGAGAACAGGCTTCAGGACTGACATGACCGATGGGTGGAAAAGAAAGGTTTCTGAGAGACCAGGAATCTGTTGATGTGCATTAGAGAAAATGCTTATTTTCTTGAAGGTGCTCTGGTCTTCCCTGGGGCTGCAACTGCACTTGTGATGACATCGCTGCTTCCTTCTTCCCACCCACCCCTCTTCCCTCTGGCCAGACTCCCCACCTGAGAGCTGACATAGCCTCAATTTAAGCAACTCTCACGTGCAGAATGTGCATGGCGAAAACCAAGCCAATACACCTGCTACTAAAACCCCACGAACCACTGAGGGAAGGACGACCGAAAAGGAATCAGGAAGCAAAAGTGTGTCCAGATCCTCAGTGTGGAGGGACTGGGAAGGCAATGGTGTGCAGAAAAAACCTCAGGCTGCTTGTTAATAGACTTCTCACTGCTCCTCAGCCAGGTGGGCAGCTGAGAGCTGAGGGGGCCCACGAGGGAACAGGGCTGGAGTGGAGGGGCCAGAGAGGCGGTCCTCCAGGTACAAAATTAAAAGATGACATGCAAAAGTCTTGTGACAAATAAAATATTAATGGTGCTGTTTTGAGGAATACTGGGGCCTGACATGGAAGAATAAAAAATCACTAACACTAATTCTGGGCTTGGTGGCATTAAGAATTTAAGCCTTTGTTCATCGTGGATATTCATTCATTCATGTATTCATTTGCTCATTTTATTTATTGTTTGAGCTACGGTCTTAGCTGGTCTTTAACTCCTGGGCTCAAGTGATTCTCCTGCTTCAGCCACCCAAGCAGCTGGGACTCCAATCATGCACCACCCTGCTCAGCTGCACTGATTTTTACTTTTCAAATATTGTATTAAAATCCTCTATCTTTTTTTTTTTTTTAATGTGTGGAGCTGAGGATCAAAGCCAAGGTCTTGTACATGCTAGGCTGTACACATTGCACTGCGAGGCACAGCCTCTGGCTCCCGCACATGATTCACCTTCATGACTGAGCTTTTCGCCCTCGCTGGGTTTTATGCCCATGACTTCACTTGCCTCCCCTTGAGCTCAGCTCTGAGGGAAAACCTCCACATTTTATGACTAGGGATAACAATTTGAAACAATGAACCTCTATTTATATTTTTATTAAGAAAGCATAAAACAATTTAACGATTCTATTATGAAAGTTCAAATAATATTAAAAATTTAGAGAAGGGGTCATAGATTAAACTTTTTGAGAAAGACTGATACAAACCAAAATAACCACACAAAGAACTTGTTAATTATAAAAAGAAAACTCCCTGCCACTTCTGAAGAGAAGCTTGGGGTGTGCAGCTGGCCTCCTGGGAGTCATTAAACTCCTGGGTCCTAGGAGGACACTTAGTATTATAGAAATGAAGTGGGGAAGCCAGATGGGGCCCATCACAAAAAAGCCACCAGAAGGACCCAGGGATGGGAAGTAGGACTTTTTTTTTTTAACTTTTTTTTATTAGTAATTTTTAATATACAAGGTAACAGGTCTCATTATGACTTTTGGAAATAGGACTTTGTGAATAAAGAGCTGGAACTGTTTCTTCCCTGAGAGTGGTTTTAAAGGGTGAGACATGAGCTGCCCTCACACATATGGGCCAATAATTACCAGCAATGGCCTTGCTACACGCTAGCTGTACAAGACTGAGCAAAATAATCCATGTGAACAAGGGAAGGCCAGCTGGAGGAAAGTTAGAAAGTAACCTGCCCAGGCTGGAGCCTGCAGTGGGTCAGGAGTGCTCCACGGTGTCTCCAGATGCAGCCCAGAAGCTGCAGCTGCCCTTGCTGCCAGAGCCCTGCCAGCTGGGGGAGGAAGGGTCTCCCCCCGCCACACAGAGGTACACAACTGGCCTTCATCAGCCAGCGTGGAGCCTCCTGTCCTCTCCCCACACTCAGGACATTCGCACACTCATCTTCACGGCTGGCAGCTCCTGGGTGGCTACTGGGTCCCTCTTCAACACAAGATGTTCATAATAGAGGAAATGAGGGGAAAGGGGGTATAGATTGTCGCTCAATTCTTTCTGTACACCTAAAACTGCTCCCCAAAGGGGTCTGCTGATGAAAAACCAATAAAACCCACAGCCTACCTTTAATTGACTTATCATTGAAGTAGTCTTCTAGGCCTGGGCTCCCTTGAGTATCAAACAGACTCTGATTCACGACAGACACCGTCAGGATCTCTTCTGTGGACATTTCCATCAGTTCATCTTCACCGTCCAAACTTGATAAGCCAATCAAGTCATTATTGTTAAATAAACTTGCGCGAATTTTCTCAATCTTAGCCCGGGATCTTATCTGTGTGAATGAAGAAAAGGATTTGGCCAGGGTGACCAGTCACTCGGTGTGCATGATCTCCTCCCTCCCCTTCACTCTGTGGGACCCTCTCCCCATCCCAGGGTCTGAGAGCTGCTAACCTGGGTGAACTACCCTCTTGGGAAACTCTCTCCCACTTGCCAACCTCAGTGACCCTCCACCCTGGCCAGGCCCCTGGCTTTGCTCCACTATGCATGAAGTTAAAGCCCACGAGGGGCTGGTGGGTGAAAAGAAGTGATTCTAGTCCCTGCTGGGAGACGGCAGCATGGTGCAAGTTCTCAGCCTGGGGTTTTACGTAGCCAGTTCAGGGAAGATGACTTTTACTCTCTTGTGGTGCTGGTGTGTGACTCGAAGACCTAGTGCATGCTAAGCATGTTCTATGCCACTAAGCCACACCGAGGCCTTGGTTTTACCTTTGACTCCTGCTGTGCAAATGTATAGGAAGTCATTTGGCACAGGATTTCTAAATAAGGTGGCACAAGAAATCCGCAGAGTCTGCAAGCGGAGTAGGACTTGGCCACATGCCCATCACCTGCAGCACACTGCTCAGTGCAGACTCTGCCTGCTAACGCTCAAAAACACACTGCCAGGACCCACTGGGCACAGTCAGCTCCTTGATCTCTGCCCTGTCTCTCAGCCCCTCTCTGCCAGCCCCTCTCTCAACAGAGGGCAAAGGCAACCCGCCTTTGCCTCATGGCCTCATGCCAAATGTCACTCTTAGAGATGTGACCTCAAGCAGACTTGGCGTGTTGCTTCCAAGTGCTTCCGAGGAGGCCCTCAGTGCTCCACACCGCTTGCAGGTTGAGCTCCTGGAGATAACTGGGGATACAAAGGCCTGGGGGGTTCACACCACTCAGATCTGGATGGGTGCCACGGCTGAGTGCGGTTACCTCCACGACCGCGAAGCCTTTGATGGGGCGTGTGGCGAGGGGCTGGGTGTCCAGGGACGTGACGGTGTACATGGAGCCAACGTCTGACACAGAAGCTGTCTCTGCATGGTCCAGGGGCTCCCCCAGGCTGCCCAGGCTGCCCAAGCTGCCGGTGCTGCACAGGGAAATGTCCAGGCTCTCCTGGCTGGACACCACATGGGGCTCTAACAGGCCAGGCGGGATGGGGGGCTCAAGGCCTGAGGGCAGAGGGTCCATGGAGAGGTCACTGATGGTCTGTGAGATGCCCTGGGAGCTGCAGACCGAGGCCTGGCTGGTAGAGGCAGAGGGGCTGATGCTCATGGCTGGGGCCAGGCTGCTGGACGTGCTTCCCTCCAAACTGTCCACACTGGGGAAGCCCAGAATCTTCTCTGGCTCAGCCTTGCTTTCGCCGCCCTCAGCCTTGTCGCTGGGCTTCCTGGGGTCTTCCTCCTGTAGTGGAATGTAGATCTCATCCTTGAAGACCCCACCATGGGCATTGCAGGCCTTGCGGATAGCACCTCGAACAATGGCCTCGTCCAGGTGGGTGGGGATGCCAGAGATCACCAGCAGGCGGCTGTGGGCAGTGGGGCCCACCAGGGCCTGGCAGGCGTCTGCGATGGCATCACTTGTCACGCCTAGGCCCTGCGGGTCCTTCCTGGTGAGGTGCCGGAGGATGATGAGCAGGGTGAGTGCACGGTGGAACCACAGCATGTCCTCAGGCTTGCTGCCCCCGATGCTGAGCACAGTGGAGTCAGAATCCACCATGCGGGAGGACTGGCGCTTCCCTGAGGAGGAGGCCTTCTCCCGCTTCATCTTGACCTTCTTCCTCTTGGACAGGAGGCTGGGGCTCTGTGGGGTCTGTCCTGGGGAGGAGGAGGAGGACGAGGACGAGTCACTGAGGTTTGGCGCGGTCGTTGATGTCACCCCACTGGCTGTGACACTCATGTGGGTAGGCAGGGTCACTTCAGTGACCGCCAGGCACACTTCCATGAGAGCGTGGAAGTAGGTGGAGAACCTGCCCTGGTCGCCTGTGGCTGCCACGCCGGAGCTCCCGCAGCTACTACCTGAGGCCCAGCCCTGGGTCTCCTCATCATACAGCTTGTGCAGCTCGGACTGCAAGGCCATGAGCATGGCCAGGCAGGGGTTGAGCTGGAGGGCGATGGAGGAGCTCAGGCCAGCAGGGTGCTTGCGCTGCTCCAGGGCATGCACCGTGCGTAGGAGCTCGGCCAGTAGGTGAAAGACCAGTTCCTTCACACAGGCTGCCATGTCCGTAGTCCAGAGGAAGTTCCCTGAGGCAGACAGAAAATGACACCAGCGCCAATTACCCACCGGCCGCAGCCTCCCAACACCTGTGACCATCTCACAGATGAAGCAACAGGGCCAGCCCGGTACACTGGCCCCACCTTCGCCCCTGTGCTCTGTCTGCTTCCAGAGCTCCGGCCAGCACGCATACTCTGTCTGCCCCAGCACCTGTCTGCTTCCAGAGCTCCAGCCAGCACGCATGCTCTGTGTCCAATGGCTCTCTACTGTGAGGGAAGAGTCACGAGAATGCTTCCCAAAGTGTGGGATGCATGCCACGGGAGTGCGCAACCCAACTCTGCCAGACAATCCTGAGACCATACCGGGCAGTTACTCCTTTTAAACTGCTCTTTTATCCTGACCTTGTTAACAAGAGAGGCTTTTTCTGGGCTAGGGGGTGGCTCAGTGGTAGAGCACTTGCCTAGAACTGGTGAGGCCACGGGGTTCCATCCCTAGCACTATAGGGAAGGCAGGGAGGAAGGCTTTCTTTGGGCGTGTGTGTGTGTGTGTGTGTGTGTGTGTGTGTGTGTGTGTGTGTGTGTGTGTGTACACTTTTTTTTTTTTTTTTGGCGTACTTGGTGGTTGAACCCAGGGCCTTGCATGTATTTTGCAAGTGCTTTACCACGGGGCTGGCCTTCTCGCCCCTTTAAATTCTTTTTTAGTTTGAGACAAGGACTTGCCAAGTTTCCCAGGCTACCTCTGGCCTTGAAATTGTGATTTTTCTGCCTCAGCCTCTCAAATTGCTGGGATTAGAGAGGAGTGTGCCATTGCACCTAGACATGATATATATATTGGTACTAGGGGGTTGAACCAGGGCCTTGCACACACTTTCCAAGTGCTCTATCACTGAGCTGCTCCACCAACCCATTTTTTACTTTTCATTTTGAGATAGGGTCTCACATCTGGTCTCAAACTCATGAACCTCCTGCCTCAGCCTCCCAAGTCACTGGGATCACAGGTGTGCACCATTATACCTGGGTGGCATATTAATTCTTAACTGAGGGTGAGCCACAAATCAAGCACCTTTGAGAGGCAATAATATTTAGCTAAAATTTTGTAAAACTGCTTATTTTTGTTGTATTCATTTCATAGTTATATTCCAGTTACAACAGGAATGCTAATTTTCCATTTATGGTAGTGATGTAAAGATTTCTTTAAAATTAAGTTTAAAAAAGGAAGTTTAAGAAAGGAGTTGACTGTATAAACTATTAAATAAATATGACAGGGTATAGCTCACAGAACAATTACTGTTTGGGAGATACTGTCTTTTTATTTTTTTCTCACAGTACTAGGGGGTTGAACCCAGGGCATTGCACTTATATGCTATGCAAGTACCACTGAAATACACTCCCAGACCATTTTTTTTTGCTTTTTATTTTGAGATAGGGTCTCATTAAGTTATGCAAGCTGCCTTGGGCCTTGAAACCTGTGATCCTCCTGCCCTAGCCTCTGGAGTCACTGGGATTACAGGTGTCAGCCTCTGTGCTCAGCTCTTCTTTACTTTGAGACAGGGTCTCACTAAATTATGTAGGCTGCCTCTAGCCTCGATCTTGTGATCCTCCTACCTCAGCCTCCTGAGTTGGTAGATTAGAGATGTGTGTCACCACACCTAACTTCCCTCTTACTTTTTTTTTTTTTTTTTTGTGGTACTAGGGGTTGAACCCAGGACCTCACGCTTGCATGCTTTGCAAGTGCTGGACCACTGAGCTGCACCCTCAGCACATTTTTTTACTTTTTGAGACAGGGTTTTGCTAAATTAGGCAGACTGCCTCTGGTCTCAAACTTGCAATCCTCCTGTCTCCACCTCTCGAGCTGCTGGGATTATAGGCATGCGCCACCGTGCCCGGCTCCCTTTTACAGCTTTTGACACAGGGTCTTGCTAAATTGCACATGCTGCTTTGGCCTCAGACTTGTGGCTCTCCTCCCTGGGATTACAGGTGTGTGACACAGTACCTGGCTTTTGCACCCCTTCTTAGCCCTTCAGAAACTATGCAATCATAACTGATTTTGCAGCAGGGTTCACCACCACATCACCCTTCACTCCTGAAGTTACAATAAGTAGCATATATGTACATTTTAAAGTATGACAACATTAATGTTCTTTTCATGGTGAGTCACTACCTCTCAGCACCCTGGAGACAACCTCCAAATCGTGGATTTGGGAGTCTATAGGGTACCTATCAGTCCTCTTCCAAGGACAACATCTGGTTCTGACAGGCTGTAGCCAGCTGGGCTCCCTGTGGCCCCTCCCTCAGCGACCTGGCAGCTCTTTTCCTGGCCCCCCATGTCTGAAGAAAGGTGTGCCTCACCGAGCAGCTCCACTACGTGCAGGAAGACCGCTGTGGGGATGGTGTCTGGTTCATCTTCCGCCTTCCCTTCGCCATCCTCGGATTTCCAGGACAATAGCTGCTCTGCAAAGGCCATAGCCAGGGGGAACTCCAGGGGCAGAGAGTGTAATGCCAGCACGGCTCCGGGAGGTGGAGACACACCTAGAAGGGCCCAGAGGAACATGTGTGATTGGCAGTACCTGATCCAAGCCTTGGCAAGGGACCTGCTAGGTGCAGGTGGAGAATCACAGCTGGAAAAAGTACAACCCTTCATCTTCTCCAGGTGAGAGGAAGTGGAAGTCCCCATTCCAGATGGGGTCCCCTGCAGGTGCTGGAGGGGACAGAGGCCAGGCAATGTGACAAAGGGCAGCAAAGGGAACTAAGGTGGATAAACATCCCTTATTCAGTTATATACCAACTGGCAGGCCGAGCATAGCGGTGCACACCTGTAATCCCAGCACTCTGGAGGCTGAGGCCAGCCTGGGCTACATAGTGAGAAAAAAGAGCCAAGGGTATAGCTCCATAGTAGAGCACTTGCCAAGTGTGTGTGAGGCCCTGGTTCAACCTCCAAGTACCACAGAGAAAGAGAAGAAAGAAAAGAAAAGAAAAAAGAAAAGAAAGGAAAAGTCCCTTCACTCCATTCCCCAGAGATGTTATGTCTCAAGGACTAGGTCTGTGAGAAGCCTGTTGTTGTTGTTGTTAGGTGCCTTCGAGTCGGCATCCGACTCATAGCGACCCTCATAAGGTTTTCAACGGCTGACTGTTTCGGGATTGCCTTGGGAGTGGATTGCCAGGCCCTTCTCCCATTTTTGCGGTGCTGGGAATTGAACTCGGGACCTCAGAGACTGCAGCACAGCGCTCTACCCACTGAGTCAAATCCCAGCCCCGTGAGAAGCCTAGGCCCCTGTTTTTGGCTGGAAGTTCAAATGCAGCTTAGAACCCCCTCCAGCAAACGCATGTTGTCTTCCTTGTCAAACATGTCAAGGAAGAGCAGCAGAATCCTGGGACTAAGATGTCCTTCCTTTCTCCTGGCCCCAGGCAGTGGCAGGTGCAGAATCAGAGGCACAGCCTTCACTGAAGTCCCAAACTTAGCCGGCATAGTGGTGCACACCTGTAATCCCAGCGGCTTGGGAGGTGGAGGCAGGAGGATTGCAAGTTCAAGACCAGAGGCAGTCTGCATAACTTAACGAGACTGTGTCTCAAAAAGTAAAAAAATGGGCTGGGGGTGCAGTTCAGTTTTCCAGCACTTGCAGAGCATGCAAGCGCGAGGCCCTGGGTTCAACTCCCAGTACCGCAAAAAAAAAAAATAAAATAAAATAAAATAAAAGAAAGAAAGAAAGAAAGAAATCCCAAACCTAGGAGCTTCACCAAGGTGCAGGGGGGCAAGTGCCACTGAGCTTCCCCCTGGTGGGGAGCAGGCACTCACTGCACCCAGTGCCACATTATGCACTTGAGAATTCAGTTTTAATCAGAACTCAAAACCAGGTTTGGTAGCGCAGCCTGTAATCCCAGAGACTCAGAAAGCAGAGGCAGGAGGATTCCAAGTTTGAGGCCAGAGGCAGCTTGTGCAACTTAGTGAGACCCTGTCTCAAAATAAAAAATAAAAAAGGGATGGGGTGCAGCTAGTGGTGGAGCACTTGCCTAGCAGGAGCAAGGCCCTTTGTTTAATTCCCCGTATGCCAAAAAACCCCAACAATAGCAACAACCACCCCTCCCCACCCCAGGCCCACAACCTTTGAGAAATAGAAACTGGGACTATAATAGCCTCTTATGGTTGTAAGGATGAGACTGCTCTGTTCAGATGGCTCCAAATAGTACACATCCCAGCACGTGCTTGTGAGGAAGGGAAATCCCACTGTAGCCTGGGCAGACTCTGCCAGGGTTTTAAATCTACTGTCTCTCAAATACACTGCCCCAAGCAGTCCTATTCTTTACCCTGTCTTAGCTGGCAAGGCAAGGCATGGTATTGAGGGATCTCCCAGAGAAGGCTGCTGGAGCATGAGCGCCTGCTGCTCGAGTCCCCGCGGGCTGAGGAACACACTCACCCAGTTTGATGTGGACCCTGTCTGTGGAGAGGACCACAGAAGGGTACTGATTAGCAGTGGGTGGAGGCGCAAGCCCCGTGTTGGCCGGGGACGCGTCCCGTGGGTAGCAGGCGGCCTCAATGAGGTTCAGCTGGCCATTGCGCTTCACTTTGTGGCCCAGCCCGTACACGAGCACATGTGCCCAGGGCGCCTTGTACAGAGAGGAGCTGTGAGGGAGATGGGAGTTAAGACACATGCTGGCCGTGCACTCCAGGAGAACTGGGCATACGCTACCGCCACCACCTTTGAGAAGGTCATTCTTCATAAAGACTAGCTCCCCACATATGGAAATAGGAGAAGAACTCTAAAATATCTTTAAAGATGGTATGCACTCACACCAAGCTCCCTTAAAAAGAAATGTTGGTGATCGCCAGCAAAATCTTAGTGAGTCTCCTGACTATGGTCTTACCTGTTTCTTTTGTTTCAAAACCATTTCATGCACACTACTGGTGAGTTTACAATTTGAAATGTGAACTACTTTTGTTTTAGGGTTAAAAACAAACTATATGAATGTTTAAAAAATAGTTCTAGAATTTTACTTTCAAACATGCCAGTTGTTATCTTTAGCTGCTTTGTATTTGAAAAGCTTTTTAGATCTTGCTCCACTTGTAAGTACATTCTTAAAGGGATCATATATGTGATATACGTATTAAATAAAGCTTTCTTTAAAATTAAAAAAAAAGTATGCATTCAACAATAAAGACAACTTGAGATTTTTTCTTCTGCCAATGTCTGCCAGAAGATGGCAAGTCTGAGGCCAGAGGCAACCTGGGTAACTTAGTGAGACTGTCTAAAGACAATAAAAAAGGGTGGCTGCAGCTCAGTGGTGGAGCACTTGCCTGCCATGAGCAAAGACCTTTGTTTAATCCTCAGTATGCCAAAAACAAAACAAAATAAAACCAAAAACCCCAGCAACAACAGCAACAACCACCACCATCTTCTTGAGAAAGGGCAACTTACTCTTTGCGGAATCCAGACTGACTTTCTTTGCAAGACACAACGACAAAAGCCGCGCCAGGGAAATTGACATCCATATTGACCTTGGACTCGGAGATAGGGAACTCTTCCGATGGGAACTGCTCTGGTGCTGTCTGCAAGAGACATTTACTAAGGAGTGGGAAGGGCTAGACACCAGGGAGAGCATTTCATCTTCTCAGCTCAGGAGCCAAAGGGAATCGGCCAATGCCAATATTGAAATAGATTCAAAAGGAAAAAACCCTCCAGGAGGAAGAAAGTTATCAATGAGATGAAGCCTGAAAGCGTCTATGAAAAGGCAGTCAAAGGCCACTGCAGCCTGGGGAGGAGGGACAGCAGTTTTTAGCAAGCCCATAAGACTTCCAATTAAAAATGGTAGCCACAGTTGGGGGCAAAGCTTTATTTTATTTTATCTTTTGTCTATTTTATTTCATCTTCTTATATATTGGCATTAGACTTCTACCTGCAGAAAGGAGTAGATCTGCTTGGTGAGTTCCAGTAGGCTCTCCTCATTCTGGTGCAGGCTGCGGGTGATGGCCACATTGAGCCACTCTCTCACTGTCTGTGAGCTGCCCTGGTAGAAAAGGTCAGTGGCAGAGCAGTTCTGTGAGTGGACGCAGTGCTGGAGAGACTGTGCCAGAAGGATTGAGCTGGAGCTGATGGTGCCATCTGCAGACAGGAAAGAAATCAGGCTCTGATGGGAACCAAAGCAGCCAGCCCCGGTGACAGCCTGAGTAACAGCCACCAAGCTGACCGGGAAAGCTGGGTGGGATGGGTTATCGTAGACAGCATGGATGGGGTGACAGGAATCACCAGTCAGATCCTTGGGGTGGCAGCAATGAGGAGTGTTACAGGAGATTGGTAGCCTTTAAGCTTCTGCTTTCTTTTTAGTAGCAAGATTATTGCCTGAATTACCATCTGAAGTGGGGGACCAATTCTCTTAAACAGGTCAAAGAGGGGCCAAGTGGGTTGAGGGGTCCCAGTGTGTGGCCTCGCCAGCTGCTTCAGTCCTGTGCTGCATGGAGGAACTGTGAGGACCTCAGGTGGGCTGGCCAGCAGGACCAGTCTCATGGCACAGCTCCTCCTACAGGGTCTGGGGCTCTCCACTGGGCCGCTGTAGATGTGGTGCCCATGCCCTTGCTGGGACCCTGTGGCTGTGAATGGGAAGGCAGCTGCCCCAGATGCTGGGGGTGGGGCGCGGGGGTTGGGGGGGCACTTGGCCTCTCTTGGCTTCTGCTCCCATCTCAGCGGTGGGGAGGTGGAAAGGAGGGCAAAGGGGCCCTAGGCCTGACGGATCAGGACTGACTCCTCACTGAACACTCCTGGGAGACACACCCGAGCCGGCCTGGAAAGCAGCCCTGGCCAAAGGCCCAGTGACTCCAGCCTGTTTGGGAGGGTCTGATACAGGAACATTGTCCTGGCTTTCCAGTGACAAGCAGAATGTCTGCGGTAGGAGCACAGTGACCAGGTTTCCTACACAACACTCACTATTCCTTGACCCACAGTTTGGGAAGCCCAGTGAATATTCAACAGATTATTAAATGACTGAAGTGAGCAATACATTTCCATTTTTCAAAGAGCAAGAAAGCAGGGCCGAGACACCCCCATCTGTTTGGCGGCGTTCATTCGCTCTGCTTGTCTCCCAGATGGCGGATGAGCATGCTAGGCACCCACCCGTGTGGCCTGCCTCAGGCTTCCGACTGCTCTCCTCTGGTGCTGATTTCTGAAGCAACAGTAGCAGAGCCAGGTCTCACCTGGGAGGGGAGGTGTAAGGAGCTGGTTGGATAGCAGCTGCAGGTGCTCCAGGGTAATGTCCCGGATGGCAGGGATATGGAAGAGGCGAGTAAACAAGTGAGGCAACTTGGGGGCAAAGATGTTGAGCAGGGCCATGCGGCAGTACAGCCGAGCCAGCGCAGCCTCACACCGCAGGAGCTCTCTGCAAGGGAAAAGGCTGGTGAGAGACCCTGAGCACAGCTGCTCCAGTTGCTGCACCTGCACCTGGCTGCAGGGCTCAGGGGCAGCAGGGAGAATTACACCTTAGGCTTCTCTCCTGGCCTCATGTTCTATGCCAATTGAGTCACTTGTGTTTTAAACAAAAGCCCCATTAGTTATGTTTGATTTTTTCCCAACTACAAAAAGCACTGTAGAAAAGAAATGAAAATGTATGGCCACACAAGGACTTGTATGTTCATAGCAGCATTATTTATAAGAGTATTATATTTATAAGAGTATTATTACTATTATTTATACCAGCAGAAACAAATCAACATTCACTAACTTGGTGGTGTGTCCACACCATGGAATATTACTTGGCAACAAAAAAGGATGAAGTACTGGTGTGGGAAAGTGAGACTTTTGGAAGAGGTGACTAGTCACTGAGGTCTGTGTGATGAGAGTGAGAGAGCCATACAAAGCCCTTCAAATTTCTAGCTGCCTCCAGCCCCCAGTTCCCAGTGGAGTACATAGGCCTAGGCCGGGGGTTCCGGACGCCTCTACTTTTCCTCCCCAACTCCTGCAACTGTGCTGGTCTTTTCCAGCTGCCTTGTTTCCCTCTACCTCTTAGCTTTGAAGGAAAACCCTTCTCATTAAGGATAAATGCTACCTGTTAAAGACCACAGTAAGTGCATTTCTATGGCCCCTAGAATGAAGGGCCCAGTTTTACCTATGAATTTGAAGGTTGGTATTGTCCAGTGTGACCAGCCCATTGGTGGCAGTCCTTCGGTAGCCTGCTGGGGGCCTTTCCAGCATATCAATGGGGTACCAGTATCGCACCAGCACCCCTTCACTTCGGAGATAGGTTTCCACCTGCACAAGTTCATTCACCTATGATGGAAAACAAAATGTCTACTTATTTTTCTGAGCATCAACATTTTGTTTTCCAAGTTTATGCACACACAAACACACATGCTTATAACAAGTCCTGGCTCTTAGATATTGTGCTTATAATTTGTGCCTCCTTGCTATTTCTTTTTTATCTCCCTTTATTAGTAAATGATGATGGGGTACAGGGTAATATAGCATTGGCTTTTTCCATTATGCATCCTTTACATCACTTCTGGCAACACTTTCACCAACCTATAAGGTTTATAGTGCTTTATGGGTAATATGTAGTAAAACTCAAATGCTCTGCTTGCTATTTCATAGCCAATACTCATTTTTTGTTTTGGTGCTTGGGATTGAACCCAGCTCCTTGCACATGTTAGGTATGGAGTCTACCACTGAGCTTTACCACCAGCTCCACATTTTTGAAATACTCATTATATGTTTATACTACATAAATTAGCTACATATTTTTCTAGATAAAGAACAAAACAATGAACAATAAGAATCATGGAATATTTGTGGGCCACCATGGCACATACCTGTGATCCCAGCACTTGGGATGCTGAGGCAGGATGACTGCAAGTTCAAGGCCAGTCTGAGCTACATAGTAGGATGCTGTCTCAAAAAAATCCAAGGCTTGGGGCTATGTCTTACTGGTAGAGCATTAGCTTAGCATGCACAAGCCCTGAATTCAATTCCCAGCACTGGCCCCATCCCAAAAAAGGGCATAGAATGCTCAATTCTTTCTTTTTCTGCAGTGCTGGGGATCAAACCTAGGGCTTGGCATATGCTAGGTTAGCGCTCTACCACTGATCTATATCCCAAACCCCTGTTTAATTCTAAATAAGAAATTAACACATGATAGCCTAAAAGCCAATTATAAAAAATTCAATCAAAATAGAAAAACTCAATCAAAATATACATGTGTGTATATAAGTATATGTAGGTATGTATGTACATACATATATACAAATATATGTGCATATATACATATATATTTTCAGACTCATATATATTACCAGACCATAACAATAAATGATAGTTCATGCCACTAAGGCTAAAAGTGCAAAGACATCCGGTTAGTATTGAGTTTTTCCATAACAGATATAAGATTTTATTTATTTATTTTTTTTGAAGTACTTAGGGGTTGAACCCAGGGCCTCACACATACTTTTGTAACTGCTTGACCACTGGGCTGCACCTCCAGCCCATTTTTAACTTTTTATCTTGAGACATGGTCTTGCTAAATTATGCAGGTTGCCTCTGGCCTTGAACCTGCCATCCTCATGCCTTCGCCTCCCAAGTCCCTGGGATTATAGGTGTGAGCCACTGTGCCTGGCTTTCAGATAGAAGATTTTAATTGGTACAATAAATTAAAGACAACCTTTAATGTAATGATGAATTAACTATTTGTATGTTTGTTTATTTGTGGTATTGGGGAGTCAACCCCAGGGCCTGGCACATGATTTGCAAGTGCTTTACTGGTGAGTGTACCCCCAGCTTCATTTTTGACTTTTTTTTCCCCCTAGTACTTAGGGGTTGTATTTATGGCCTGGCACATACTTTGCAAGTGCTCTCCCATTAGGCTGCACCCCCAGCCTATTTTTTATTTTGATACAGGATCTCAGTAACTTAAGTAGGCTGCCTCTGCCCTCAAATTTGGGATTCTCCTGCCTCCACCTCCTGAGTCGCTGGGATTACTAGTGTAAGCCACTGTGCCCAACTCATTTATCAGATAAAATGTACGTTCATTGTTTTTATGTTAATAACTTTTAAAGCAGGAAATCTGAGCCAGGTGTGGTAGTGCACATCTGTAATTCCAGCACTCAGGAGGCTGAGGCAGGAGAATCAACTTGAGTTCCAGGACAACCTGCGCTATACAGCAAGACCCTATCTCAAAAAGCTGAATAAACAAACAAACAAAAAATACAGCTGGGCATGGTGGCACATGCCTATAATCCCTGCAACTTGGGAGGCAGAGGTAGGAGGATTTGCAGGCTCAAGGCCACAGGCAACCTGCACAATTTAAAGAGACCCTGTCACAATTTTAAAAAGTAAAAAGGGGGTTAGGGGTATAGCTCAGTGGCAGGGCACTTGCAAGCTATGTGCAAGGCCCTGGATGCAGCCCCTAAAAGATTAAAAAAAAAAAAAAAAAAGGGAAGCAAGGAATCTGTTGTTGTTAGGCGCCATTGAGTTGGTGTCTGACTCATAGTGAACCTACATGCTACAGGTGAAACACTAGTTTTAGTGCTTCTCTGCTATTCACAGGGTTTTCAATGGCTGATTGTATTTTGGGAGTGGGTTGCTGGGTCCTTCTCCCAAGTCTAACAGGACCTGGTGTTCCCAGGTAGTCTCTCATCCAAGTATTAAGCAGGCTTGACACTGCTTAGCTTCTGATATCTGATGGGATCAGATGTCACAGTGGTACGGCTGCAGGCTTTATTTTCTTGCTAGGAAAATAAAAAAAGTAAGCTCATACATATGGATTCTGGATTTGAATACCAATGTAATTTTTACTTGTTGTTAGGTGCCATCTAGTCGGTATCCGACTCATAGCGACCCTACATACAACAGGCGAAACACTATTGTCAGTGCTTCTCTGCTGTTCATAGGGTTTTCAATGGCAGATTGATTTTTGGGAGTGGGTTGCCAGGTCCTTCTGGTGTTCCCAGGTGGTCTCCCATGTAAGTACTAACCAGGCCTGACCCTGCTTAGTTTCCAAGATCTGACGGGATCTGATGCCACAGTGGTATGGCTGCAGGCTTTATTTTCTTGCTAGGAAAAGTAAGCTCATACATATGGATTCTGGATTCAAATACCAATGTAATTTTTACTTAGGGATTATTAAAACAGAGAATCAAATTACTTGAGAAATATCAGACTGATTAACAACATTTCTTTTCTTTTCTTTTTTCTTTGCAGTACTGGGGGTTGAGCCCAGGGACTTGTGCTTGCATGCTTTGTGAGTGCTGGACCACTAAGCTGTACCCTCAGCCCATTTTTTTGTTTTTACTTTTTTGAGACAAGCCCTCGCTAAATTACACAGACTACCTCTGTTCTCGAATTTGTGATCTTCCTGCCTCTGCCTCCCTAATCGCTGGGATTACTGGCTGATTAACAAAACTTCTATTTTTCTAATTTTTACTTTCATACATTTCCATTGCTTAAAAACATAGTCAATAATTATCTTTTTTTTTTTTTTTTTTTTTTTTTTGCAGTACTGGGGGCTGAACCCAGGGCCTCGCGCCTGCATGCTCTGCAAGTGCTGGACCACGGAGCTGCACCTCAGCCCATTTTTTTACTTTTTGATACAGGGTCTCGCTAAGTTACGCAGACTGCCTCTGGTCTTGCACTTGCGATCCTCCCGCCTCCGCCTCCCGAGCCGCTGGGATTACAGGCGTGCGCCACCACGCCTGGCCCCTGTCAATAATTATCTTTAGATAACCAAAATTAGAAGGCTGTATCAGAGGCAGTGGGAGATTAATAGGATGACTGATGGAATTTTCTACTTGAATATTTGACTCAGTTAGCCTCAGTCAATAGCTCCTAAAAAAATTAATGATCTAAATTGTTGTTGTTAGGTGCCATTGAGTCGGTATCCGACTCATAGCAACCCTCATAGGATTTTCAATAGCTGACTGTTTCAGGATTGCCTCGGGAGTGGATTGCCAGGCCCTTCTCCCATTTTTGTGGTGCTGGGAATTGAACTCGGGACCTCAGAGCCTGCAACACAGCGCTCTACCAACTGAGCTAAATCCCAGCCTGATCTAAATTAAGTTCTGATAAAATGGAATCAGCTGAAAATATAAATTTTTAAAAGGTCAATTTCAAAAGCTTAGTGGTACCGAATACTATCTGTGTCCCTGGGTGGATAGATACCAAAGCTTCTATCTACATAGTGAGGGACAATTTCTCAACAGAGACTCTGAGGCTTGATCACTTCAGTTTTTCTTGGATGGGAAATGTCTGAAACCCAAGAAGGCGCCTGCAGCCTCGGATTCACAGTCACATCTCTCCAAAGGAGCTGTTTTCAAAAGTGAACTTTGGCTTTGCCCTGTCTCACTCCCTTTTGTCCTTCCTCCTCTGCTCTTATCCCTCCAAATCCTGGTGGGCTCCATTAGAGAGCTTTGCAAAATGGAGACAACCACTGGCCAACTTTGACAAAGGGGGGAACTGAGGCTGAGAGAATTAGTTAGATGATGTGATCAAAATGACATAGTTTTTTTGGCAGGGTCACAAATGGTAGGCAAGTGCTCTACTACTGAGTGACACCCTCGGTCCAGAATGTTTCTTTGATTTGTGTCTGTATAACAGTTCTGACAAAGACAGATCATCCATTCACCACAAACAAGAGGCAAATTTTCCCTTGGAACTTAAGGAGATGCAATGTAGGGAAACTTTGGGCATGGCTGACAAGGTGCACTGGCGGCAGTAGTGTTGTTGGAAGGAGCCAGGAGAGCTAACAGTTAAGAGCTTACGATGGACAATCACCAGCTCTGATGTGAAGGCACCGGAAACCTCAGACAAGACATTCCACATGGTAGTAATTTTGCTTGCTTTCATTATCCCTAATTTAGACAAACCCGACTGAATAATCACCTTTTCCTTGTCTCTTCCAGATTTTTGTTTTTGCTTTTTTGTTTTGTTTTGTTTTTTTGGTTACATAGAGGATCAAATCCAGGGTCTCATACATGCTAAGCAAGTGCTCTGCCACTAAGCTATTGCTGAGCCCATAATGCACTTTTTAAAAAAAATTCTACTGGAGGGTTGAACCCTGGGCCTCATATATGCTAAGCAAGTGCTCTACTACTAAGCTGCACTTCCAGCCCTTTTTTATTCTTTATTTTGAGACAGGGTCTGGCTAAGGTGCACAGGCTGCCTCTGGCCTCAGATTTATAATCCTCCTGCCTCAGATTCCTGAGTCACTGGGATTACAGGAATGTGCCATGGAGCCCAGCTTCATAATCCTTTCTCAAGGTACTCAGAGTCTGGGCCTTAATATACATAAAAGGGAATATTAATCACTTACTGAATCTACATCTAGGACAACTCCATGAAGGCCAAAGGTTTTCAGCATCCCTCTGATGGCAAATTTTGGTAGAGCAGTTCCAACAGTACTGCTGGCTACATTGTTGCTGTCTGGAGAGCGGGTCACGACTGTGAGGCCTAAGAAGGTAGAGGGAGAAGGTTCATCAGGAAGTGGTACCATAGAACCTTGGAAGCCAGGTCTAAAACAGCCTGCAGCATTTAACAATGCCCTCAGTTCATTGCAGCTGAAGAGGAACACAGCTCAGCCTGGAAGGTAATATAAAATGTAAATTTCTGTAATTCACAAAAACACAAATCACTTAAAAATGGGCAAAAGATTTGAGTAAGTCTCTCTCTAAGGGGAAATGAAAAGATACCACAGAAAAGATGTTCAACTTTAGTCATTAATCTTCAGGGAAATGCATGTCAAAGTTACAATGGGATACTACACATGCATTGGGATAGCTAAAATGAAAAATACAATAGCAAGTGCTGACAAAGATGTGCAAAAATTGAAACTAATGCACAGCTGATGGGATGTAATGTGGTGCATTCATTTTAGAAAATAATGTGGCAGTTTCTCAAAAAGTTAAAGTTGCCATATGACTCAACGATTCTTATATACTCAAGAAAAATGAAAACACATGCTCACCGAGTGTGGTGGCACACGCCTGTAATCCCAGTGACTCTGGAGGTGGAGGCAGAGGGATAGAGAGTCTGAAGCCAGAGACAGCCTGCATGACTTAGTGAGACCCTGACTCAAAATAAACAATAAAAAATGGGCTATGGATGCAGCCCAGTGATGGAGCACTGCAAAGTGTGTGCAAGGCCCTAGGTTTAAACCCAAATACCACAAAAAGAAGAGGAAAAGAAAAAGAAATTAAAAGAAAACACATATTCACACAAAAATATGTACACAAATATTCATAGCAACATTATTCACTATAGTCAGGAAGTGGAATTAACTAAAATGTCCACCAATGGATGACTGGAAAAACAAAATGGGGTATAGCCATACAATGGAATAGTAGTTGGCCACAAAAAAGAATGAAATATTAATATATACTACAACATGGATGAACATGGAAAAAGAAACCAGACCGAAAAAAGACCACCTTACACAATTCCATTTATAGGAAATGTCTAGAACAGGTAAATCCAGAGACAGAAAGCAGAGCAGTGGTACTCAGAGATTAGCAGGAGGGAGGTCCAGGGTGTGACGAGAACACAGGATTTCTGGGGTCGGGGGGAATGCTAATGAATTACATAGAGCCAGTGACTTTCTAGTTGCCCCTTTGTGAATATAATAAAAGGCACTGAGTTACACACTTCAGAAGGGTGAAACTGTTGTTGCTGGTACTGGGGATAGAAACCAGGACCTTGGGCATGCTAAGCACTCACTCCACCAGGGAGTCATACCCTCAGCTCCTAGAAGGGTGAACTTCCTGGTATGTGAATTATATCTCCACTAAGAGGTGGGGGAAGAGAGGGAGAGAGAGAGAGAGAGAGAGAGGGAGGGAGAGAGAGAGAGAGAGAGAGAGAGGGACACAGACACACAGACACAGAGAGAGAGAGAGAGCACGCGCACGCAAGTGAGTGCTGCCTATGATGTTCTGATATCTTTGTGAAGATCATCTAGCAATTCTAAAAATTGAGTGATTTTAGTCTCTTTTTATGCTTTTCTGTTTCTTCCTCATTTCCTCAAAACATACAACAGATTTTTAGCTAAAAAAATTCTATTAAAATTCCAAAAAGCCCAGTAAACCACAGCATGTGCTTAATGAGCTGAGAAGCCAGGACCAGGGCAGGAGGCCTGGGGGGTACTGTCAATGCAGGCCCCACTTCCTCTCAGGGCCTCCTGGCCCTGCAATAGCTGCTCATGCCAGGGAGCTCTGGGCACGTGAGAGAGACTGCCAATGTCTTCTTGTGTCCCCCCAGGACTCTTAAGGAGTTCACATGGGAAAGCCTAGAAGATGTCAAGTCACAGAATAAGGAGTCACCCTAGGAGGGCCACCAGCTGCTTGGCTCATGTGTGAGCAAAGGGGGAGGAAGGAGGGGAGCAAAACCTTTTCGGACTTTGTCAATTGTGAACTTGTTTGCTTCGTCTTTAATGTCCTCAATGGTGGGAAGATACAAGTCTCTTGGGATGCCGCCATTCTCCTCATAGAGAAATTCCACCGTCTGCCGGGCAATATCCACCATGCCTGAAACAGACACACAGAGTCACTCCCCCGGAACACAGTCACCAAGTCAACATGACACTGACTTGTGTCTGGAAGGAAATGAGGAGGGATCTTTCAAACACCTTTTATGGGAGGATACAACCTTTTGGGAAAGGTAATTACGCAGCTTCTACAAAGTTTAAAATGCTCAATGTATCACTTCTAGGAACCGCTCACATTGCTCCTGCAGGCACACAAGTGTGCAAAGGTATAGAAACACTCATGGCAATGCTGGTAAATAATAACAACAATAAGAAAGGAAATAACCAGGGTCCATTAAGATGAGATGGTTAAATGTGATGGTTCATCATTATGCAGTTATTTCACATTAGTTGACTCAAAAGGACAAACCACAGGGCAAATGGTGAAGAAAAAGAAAGTGAGGGTACTCTATAGATTTTTGTACTATTGATTTTTAGTAGAATAAACACAGGTTGCTTATTTAAGAGAAACAGATAGCTAAGAAGCTATATTTTGCATCCATGACCGAAATTCACTGTTCCTTTTTTTTTTTCAATAGGGTCTTGCTATGTAGCCCAGGTTGGCCTGGCTATTTGAGATTCTCCTGCCTCAGCCTATTACAGGTGTGTGCCACCACGCCCAGCTGCTCTGTTTTCTTCCCAGAGGGAGAAGATACAATTAAGTTTGATAGCAAAACCAGCCACTATTAATTAACAAGCCAAGCAAATAAATCTCCAAAGAACTGGGAAAAGTAAAAGCATTTTGCAGAGCACAGTGAGGGCCGAACACCTCCACTTGCTGTTACTGCCTCAGACGTCACAGTGCTTAGGAATTTGTGGGAAAAAGAATGGGGATTGACAGAAGTTGCTCTTAAATAAGACCTATCACTGGCACAAGTATCTCCCATAATGTCTACTGGCCTTGCTGTAATGAAAAGGCATGACAATTTTCTCAGCATAGTTAAAAAGGGGGCTCCAATTACTGAAGGATACTATGGAAAGAAGTATCAGCCAGAGTAAGCAAGAAACTGTGGCCTGACATTAGAAGATTATGGAACAATAATCTTTGTTCAGAAGGAATTGTGGAGAAGAAAAAAATACTCTGGTATCTAACAAGCAGAAGTTAGAGAACACAGGACGATGCGCAGTGCAGAGTATACAGCTGGCTTCGTTAACCTGCCTGAGGGTGTGATGGCACAAGGATGATCCACCCAGACCAAGGCAGTCCTTAGTGCATGATGAGCCAGGCTCTGCCCTCCTTTCCCACCCCACCACTTCTGTATTGAAGGAGGAATTACACCATCATCATCATCCCTGTGACATTTAGAATTGCATTAGCTGAGTGCTCTCTGTGCACCTGCCACTGCTCTTGGCAGCTCTGTATCAATTCACTGATCTGCAACCCCTGGCAAGGTGGGTATCACAACAAATTCCATTTCAGAGATGAGGAAGCCCAAGCTCCGTGGCTGACAGACAACCCTCTGTGACTTTAGATGAGACTCTTCATCACCAGGCCATAGAGCTTCCCAGGACAACCATTCCAGCTGCAGTTAGAAGACCATCAACCTAACATACTGAGTCACCAACAGCTAGTAAAATCCTACCATTGAAGGCAGAAGACCCTGGGCTCAATGGCGTATGGACAGAAGACACCGCCAAGCCATGCGTGCCATTAGAGGAGCGCCTGTGCTGATTTACATCTACCTCATCCCTTAAGCATCGCAATGACTCCTCAGGAAAATAAAAAGCAGCAGACCTAATTGTAAAGCACCCTTGATCTGGTCCAGGCCTGATTTCCGCTCTGCTTCATTGCGGAAGCGTCTTCGGATGGTAGGGAAAACCTTGGTCTCCCATGCTTTCACCAGCAGGGCATAGTGGTCCTCCTGGAAGGGGAAGAAACTCGTGAGCCAAGGAGGAGCACCTTATGCGCCGCACTCCCTGCCTTGCTTGCAGCAATCCCTTGAGGACTTCACCTCACTCCATGCCAGCCCTGGAAACTCCAACTGTACCCCTCAGAAGCCCAGGACAGGACAGCCTGAGTGCAGCCAGCTTTTCCCTCCCCTTTCAGACCACAGAAACACTTCTGCTGCATTCTGGACTTCCCCTGAGCTATGATGAAAGCCCATCCCTTCTCCACATCTGGACCTCCACCAGGCAGCAGAGCCTAGTGATTGGCAGCTTAGCAGATGACCATGCCAGGGTGCCTGCTGCGGCACAGGGGCACAGCTGAAAGCGAGCGACACTGGAATTGTACCCTCACCTCAGAATCCTTCCCCACGGCCTGTTCTGAGTGAATACATGCCACCAATTCTCGCCCAAACCCATCCACAGGTCTCTTACCTGTGGGATGTCGTCATCATCATCATCGTCGCTTTCGTCATCAGCAATGGGGGGCGGGTGTGGGTCTGGGCCAGAGGTGATGAAGTTCTCATAGCTGAGCTCGACTTTATAATGGCAGGAGGTGTCACTATCATATTCTGTAACAAATCATGATAGTGAATTAACAAGAGGCATCTGGGAAAATCCTTGACTTCTCACCCTAGGACAAACTGGATTCTCTGCATTTGCATGACAGCAGGACTCCCAGCATGCTGAGGAATCTTACAGCACAGAGCCAAGAAGGAGCAGAGTGCCTGTGATTACTCTGAGTCCTGAAATCATTTTTTTTTTTTTAATTTACTTTCTGAAACAGGGTCTCACTAAGTTATGCAGACTGCCTCTGGTCTCGAACTTGAGATCCTCCTGCCTCCGCCTCCTGAGCTGCTGGGATTACAGGCGTGCGCCACCGCGCCCGGCCTGAAATAATTTTTTGAATATGATTCATTCACCATGAGAAAGAACTAAGCATTTTTATAATAGTTTGTAAACCAGTATCCCATGGGCCAAATATGGCTTTTAGACCAGCTTTAGTTTTACTTGATTTTATTATGAAATTCCCAAATAATCAGGAAAATTTTTGGTGTGCACCCAAACTCTACAATTGGCATTTTGTTATTCTTTGATAAGCTAAGTTTTAAAACATTTTTAAAAACGAGTAACACTGTTAAGTGAAGAAATTTCATATAAATTTCTGGGGTTGAAGCTGTCTTACAGCATTCTGCTGGCACTGCATAGTGACAGGCTTCCTGCAGGTAGGAATGCACTTTCTAGTCTGCTACACCTCCTGCCCCCTCCTGTTTACCTCAGCCTGTTACCCCACCATTATGGTGCTACTTGAATCTGTAGCCTCTAACTGTAATAGCCAAGGTAGGTGATGTATGGAGTTCATAGCACTCACACTCCCTGACAGCAGTGGGGCCTGAGGAGGAGGTGGCTTACGTTGCTGCGCAGTGGCCACAGCAGCGATCCGGCAAGGTGGCCCATGAGTACCCGGGTCTGATGCGATACTGGTGCCAGCATCATTGTCACTGTCAGATGCCATGGCAAAGGGCAAGGCCTCGAAGTTAGCACTGATCTCTTCTGCCAGATCAGTGCACAGGTCGGCGGCATTGCGATGGGCCTGCCCTTCGGCATAGGCAAACGGGCGGGAGCCAAAGTTGGCTCGAGTTTTGGTGTTCTGGAAAGGAGATGAAATAGAAGATTTGAAAGGACTTAGGTGATACGTCTTTGTTCTTTTTTTTAACATGCCAAGGTGCATGTCACTAAATGTTAAATCAGAAGAATGGCCCGGGAGTGGGCTGGCAGGAGAAGCAGGCAGAGGGGCCAGTGTGAACGTACGTACTATGCCCAGAGCGTCAAACAAGTCGGTGGTTCCCCTCCCCACCTTCACTCTCTCAGACTCTTTGCTACTCAGACACAGTGACTGCTGTCCTTCTAACATTGTTCCTTTCCAAATGAAGCCACTGCTGGGTGCTGTGGTGCAAACCTGTAATCCCAGCTACTTTGGAAGCTGAGGCAGGACCATGGCAAATCTGAGGCCAGAGGCGGCCTGCACAACTTTATGAGACCTTGACTCAAAATACAAAAATAAAGAAGGAGTTGGGGGTGCAGCCGAGTGGTAGAACACTTGCCTAGCATGTGTGAGGCCCAAGGTTTGGCCCTCAAGTACTGCAAAAACAAAAAACAAATGACAACAACAACAACAACAAAAACCCTAAATGACACAATGCACATACTGCTCTCTCCAGCTGGAACATGCTTTCCTCTAACTTTGCCTAGTTAAGACCAGTTAAGTTCCAGACCTGGTCAAACACCACTTCTTCAGAGAAATAGAGACATGATCAGATTTGCTTAGTACTTGCTTCCATAAAGACTAATACTCTCTGGCTGGGCAAGGAGGTTTATGCCTATAATCCTAATGACATGGAAGGCGGAAGCAGGACGATCACGAGTTCGAGGCCAGAGGCAGCCTGGGTAATTTAGCAAGACTTTGACTCAAAATAAAAAATGGGCTGTGGGTGCAGCCCAGTGGTAGAGTACTTGCAAAGTGTGTGTGAGGTTGTGGGTTCAACTCCCAAGTACTTCAAAAAGAAAAGACTAATATTCTCATTCAAAACCTTTAATAGATTGTGATTATACACACTACACACACACACAAACATCCTTGTGCAATCTGACTAATGTTAAATTCCTCTGTCTGATTATAATCCCATGAAGACAGACACCACATCTATTTTGCTCAGTGTTCTATATCCAGAGCTTGACATGGTGCCTGACATATATTAGGTGCTCAAAAATATTTGTTGAATGAATAAATGAATGAATGAATGAATGAATGGAACACGCTAAGAAAAGCAGTCTTAAATCACTGGCATCTTTAATTCGCTCAACAAATAGAGATGAAAGATGTTACCAGATATGATATAGGACCAGGTCCTACAGGATCTTGTAGATCATTACAAAGACCTTGGCTTTTACAACATGTGACATGGGAAACCACTGACTGGTGTAAAGTAGAGGAATGACATTCTAAGTAATATTTTTAAAATTTTTTTGTGATACTGGGGATAACTTAAGGCTTCACATGTGCTAGGCAAGCACTCTACCACTGAGCCACATCCCCAGTCTTTGACTAACACTTGTAAGGGGTCACTGTAGCTGCATGTTGAAAAACATATGAAGGGGCAAGAGTGAGGCTGGGAGAAGAGCTGGAGGAATAATGGGCGATAAACTACCTAAGGAATGACAGTGGCCAGGCCAGGTGGCTAGTGGAGGAATGGGATAAGTGGTCAGGTTCTGGACACATTTTGAAGGTAGACCCAAGATCTGCTGATAGACTGGATGTTGGGCAAGTGAAAAAGAGGAGTCAATGAGGGTTCCAGGCTCCCTGCCTGAGCAAGCAGAAGCAAGAACGGCCACTTCCTGAGATGAGCAAGATCAGGGATGCAGCAGCTCTGGGTTCAGGACAGAGCTTGGCTCGGTTTTCAACAGATTAGCTTTGACGTGCCAATAAGACATCTATTTCAAGATGTTGTCTGTTTGGGGGCTAGCAGCATGCTATCAACGATGATGTTCCACAGAACAACAGATGCTACTAGGAGCTCCTTCAAAAGCCACAGAGTCCCATGATGAAATACGCGTAGGGAGGCTGGGTGAAGTTTTTAGAACCTTTACCAAAAAACTTCTCCAAACTTTTGACCCAATAGGGCCACTTTCTCAACCTAACAGCAGAATCATTTTACCAACATTTGAAAACATTAGTGCTCCTTGCATTATTTAGGAATAATGGCTAAAGGAGATCAGAGCAATTAAGTACTAAGTTCTTCTTTTTTCCTTTTCTCATTGGTTTTGTGAGGCAGGGTCTTGCTAGGTTCACAGGCTGCCTCTGGCCTGGAACTCACTTGCAGGTATGCACAGTGCCCAGCTCAGGCCCTCAACTCTGGAAGGAGCACCACTCAGTGCAAGCCTGGGGCCGATGCTGAGGAAGGAGCTACTGCTCAGGCTCGCTTTGCTTCCCTCTGTCACTGGGCCCCACACTCATGACAGTGCACATTCGGCACCTCTGACGTATCCTTCCCCGGTAGGAACTACTAAAAGAACTTGTTTCCCTTTCCTAGAATGGCAACTTGCCTTTTTCTGAATGTGAACCACAGGCCACATCCCACCAGAGACATCTTCAAGGTACGGTATGAGGCGCTGCCCACAGTATGTGAAGTACACACGGCCTTTGGCTGGCTGCCCAGGAGGAGGTGGGGTCCCCTCTGTCCTTTCCCAGCCGATTCCTGCGATGTCACCTATGGCAGAGAACAAAAAAGACACTCCACATTGTCCTCTTCTACCATCAGGTAGACGTCTGACTTGTAACCAGAGTGACAGCAGGAAGGAAGATAGATAAGCCTGAGTAACCAAGGTTCAAGGGCTCTAGGGATAATGACCTCAGAAAGCGGGAGCTTTGGCATATGCTGGGACAGCAACAAGTGTCTGGGTTTCACTATAAGACACACAGCCCATTTCCAGGCACTAACTTCATTTAACTTAACCTAACTAGATCCCAGCCTGGCACCCAGAGACACAGGGTAAGCAAGCTCCAACACACTCACCAGGACAGAGAGTGACGTCCAGGCGGACACTCTTCCACTGCAGCAGACTGGAGCCATTGTAGTGCACAGCTCGGCCATTGCTGGGGGAAACGGGGGTCAAAGATGAGAGTCACTGGCTGTTCAGAGGCAGGTAGGGCATGGGTGGGGGAGGGCTGCTGCAGCAAGAGGGTGGATGGGAATCCCAAGAGTGAGCCTCTTTCCCAAAATATAAATGTATTTTCAACTGGCACTGTCCATATTCACGGGGTAGAGCTATTGTGATACTCCTGTAGCATCACAACTCCACAGCAGCATCTCCTGAACTGTCTTCACAGAATAAAGGACATGGGCTCAAACACACTTGGGAAACAAAGATAAGCAGGGCACCATGGGACAACTAAGAAGGAATCGCACCAATAAGTACTGAAAATATCCAAACAAGGAGAACCACGTGTTCCTGTCTTCAAACTTATTTGAAGACAGCAGTCGATTTGGGCTTGCTAAACACCTGTAAGTACCACATAGGAAGCTACTGCTCTCTGGAATACTGACCCGTTATTTCTTTTCTTTTCTTTTTTTCTTTTTTTTTTTGCCATACTTGGGGGTTGAACACAGTCTCATGTATGCTAGGGAAGTACTCCACCATTGAAATGCACTGCCAATCAATCCCTTTTTAAAATTTTTTTATCTTGAGACAGGGTCTCACTAAGTGGTGCAGGCTGCCTCTGGTCTCCAACTTGCAATCCTCCTGCCTCAGCTTTCCAAGTCACTGAGATTACAGGTATGCAGTGTGGCACCCAGCATCCTTCCTTTTTTAATATGAAAGCAGCAGTAGCCACTTACTTGTGGAAAAGGCACGTGCCCACTGGATTGGTCCAGGCTCCATCTCGTTTCTCTGCTTCTGTAGCAAAGCCAAAGGAAACTATTGGTCCAGTGTCGTCATCAGTATCTCCATAGGAAACAATTTCAATTTCCCAGTAAAAAGATGGGGCCTGAAGAGACATCAGCAGAGCGTGATAATCAGATGGCTCAGCAAGGGACCTACCACCTGCTGCTTCTTTCATATTTGAAGGGTATGGAAAAAAGAGTGTGTCATATGCTGTCTCACCTGAACTGGAAGAGGTGAGGTGGCATAGATGAAAGTGCCCCGGGGCAGACCTCCCCCAGCACTGGGGTCGGCCAGGAAGGTGACGGAGGTCAGGTGGGATGAGAACATGCAGGCACGAACAGGAGGGAACACTCTCGAGGGGCTCCAAGTAATCTCTTTGGGCTACGTGGGGAGGAAATCTCATTTAATAGAATTGCACACACAAATCCTGAGCCATCTCAAAGACATAAAATGAATTTTATCTGATAGTAGTAAATATTGGCGCACACACACATTTGTTCAGTGCTGGGGACTGAACCCAGAGCCTTGCACATGCTACAAACATTCTACCACTGAGATCATCCCAGCCTGACATGCACATTTAAAAGAATATCTTTTTTCTCCCAAAGGGAACTTTTTTTCCCCCGGTGCTGGGGCTTAAACCCAGAGCCTCTCACATGCTAGGCAAACACTCTACCACTGAGCTACACCCCCAGTCCCTTGGCTAACTTTTTTCATTTTAAGACAGGGTCTCTCTGAGTTGTACAAGCTACCTCTGGTCTTGAACTCACAATCCTTCTGCCTCAACCTCCCTTGTTGCGGGGATTACAGGCTTGTGCCACAACACCCAGCAATGGTGTCATTTACCAAGGAACGATGCTGGAAAGAGGAGCCTGAGAGAGTAAAGGCAGGAAGGGAGAAGGCTGGCTTGTGCCATGGGAACTTTATTTATTTTTTTTTTTTTAAGAGGCCATCTCCTTCCCTATGTCTAGTCCTGTTACCTAGAAATAATCACTTTTAACTCTGTAACTATTAATTCTAATACGGGGTACCTTAGTGCTCGACCACAACCCATTCTAAAAGGCTGGTGGAGTCCTGATGAGTTTCAGTGCCTAGTGCTTTTTTCCCCCTAGGAAATAACATATTTATTGTCTCTGGCACCATACTGAATGGCCAGTTCAGATATACATATGTCATTCACATACTTAGCATAATTTCTTTTTAAAATACAATTGTTGTTCTTACTATTTTCCTCTTTTGCTTCACTTTTAGCACCAGAAAGTTTCCTGAATGCTGTGATGACAATATGGTATAGACATGTATACATATGTTAAAAAAACCTAAGAGATCACGAACACAGCACCAGAAGAGGTCTTCACTGCTTGAAATTGATGTTTAAAGTGATGCTTTCCCCTTTGTTTCACCCAGAAGAATCACAGGAAAGCATGGCATCTCACACGGGTTTCAGCAAGGTGGTTAAGGACCAGAATTTTCTTGAAAATATTGGTGGGGGACCAAAATGTTCAAGCACAGAGCAAGCAGCTCAAGTGCCAAGGTACCACTGTAATTTCCTTTGTATTTCTCCTCGTGCTTATAATGCTATTTTTACTCTACCTTTAAATAACTTTTTCCTCCTATTATGAGAAACATAGTCTGAATGCTTACATATCTACCCATCTGTCACACATGAACACTTATCCTCACATAGTCCCATGTAGTTATAGGACAATCTTAGTGTAATCTGCAATCAGAAGTTAAATTCCAAAAGCTGGGCATCGTGGTGCATACCTTTAATCCCACCACTCAGGAGGCAGAAGCAGGAGGATCAGCGCAAGTTCAAGGTCAGCCAGAACTACACAGCGAGACCCTGTCTCAAACAACAACAACAAAGTATGAAGCTATATTCTTATGACCTAATGCTCAGCTCAGAGCCAACCAGGTTTACTATGGTAACACTGTTTTAGGTTAGTTGCCTCAGTCTTCAATTTCATAATATTTTACCAATCTGACCAACAAAATTTCAGGCTTCTCTGTCAGACAAAGCGTATCTTTTAGCCCATCAATATCACTGTATCCTACAGTAAGAATTGAAGATGCAAGTGAAGACTTTGCTGTAAGAATGAGCATACGCTCACAGCAGCAAAAGCTCAAGTCAACCTCAACTGTCTGACAATAAAAACCTGGGGGAACAAACTGAGGCAAGGGTGTGGGGTGGACAGTCCACACAGTTGCTTGTGGTTGGCATGGAAAGGGATTCACTCCACCTTCTGAGGAGAAAAAACAGAATACTACACATTATGGACAGCAGAAACCTATTTTTGCTTAAAGAATTATCCACTGATACACTGACAACGGTAACAGGACATGCTAAAATTTCAGGTGACCTCTTCTTATATATTTTAAAAACGTTTTTTGGGGAAATAATTTCAACACCACAGCAAACCACAAGAATTACAGAAAGTCTTGTACATGTTTACTTAGATGCACAAATTTACTTTATATAAGTCACATAATATACAAGGATTCATCCATTAAAGAGTGTAAGTCAGTGATTTTTAGTATAGTCATGGAGTTGTGCAACCATCATCAGGATCTAATTTTAGAACATTTTTTCCCTGCTAAAAGAAATTCTTTATCTATCAGAAACCAATCCCCATTCCTCTCTCCCTCAACTCTCTCCTCCCCACAGCCCCTGGCAACCATTAATCTATGTGCTTTACCTATGGATTTATTGTACTAGGTAGTTCACATAAATGGAATCAGAAAATATGTGTTCTTCTGGGTGATTAGCTTTTCTCATTAGAATAATTTTATGATTTATCTCCATTGTTGCATGTATCAGCACCTCATTCCTTTCTCTGGCCAAATAATGTTTCGTTGCTTGAATATATCATATTTTGTTTATTCGTTCAATATTTGATCAATCTTTGGGATGTTTTCAATTTTTGGCTATTGCAAATAATGCTGCCACAAACATCAAAGATGTATCCATTTTTAATAATTTGCCACTTTTGTGTGTTTGTTTTGTTTTGTTTCTTAGAGGCAAGGTCTCGTTATGTAGCTCAGACTGGCCTTGAACTCAAGATCTTCTTGCCTCTGCCTCCTGAGTGTTGGGATTACCACTTTTGTTTATTACATTCACTCTCTAAATATAAAGTAGGCAACAGAACTAAAAAGAATTTTTTTGTTATTGTTATTTATGTTTTTTTTTTTTAAGATAGGGTCTCAGCATGCAGCCTAGGCTGGGCTCAAGCTCTCATGATCCTCCTGCCTCAGCCTCCGAAGTACTGAGAGTACAGGCATGCAACACCCCACCTGGATTAGAACTAATAATTTTTAAGAGTTTTTCTTTCTGTTATTGATAAAACACAGAAATTATTTATAAACTAATACATTCTGTTCTCTGCTATAATTTTCTAATATTCATGTCAGCCCAATATGTTTTGACATCCAAAGATGACAGACAGCATGTCACTGCAGAGCATGCACCTCCCAACAGCCTTGCAAATGCTCATTCTAAATGTCATAACGTGCCATGCCTATTACTCGTTACTGATTTGAGTTGCAGACTGGCAGGTGTGGGACACTGAGGGCTCACCTGTCTCCGGTCGGCCTGGAGGGGAGGTGGCGGGGGTCGAGCACAGTCCCTGTAGAGCATCCTCAGCCGTTCACACTGCACCTCCACAACCGCAAGTCGCTCTCCTGTAGAGAGACACAAAGTGTCTGTGAAGCAATGCCCACAACCCCCGTGAGGGCTCCAAAACAATAAAGTTCACTTACAGAGATCCTTTAAATTCTTTCAAAAGAGCAAATACCCTGAGACATTTGTGTCTATCGCATGTAGCTGAGCGGCATGGCAATGTGGCGAGGGCATGGCTCTGCACCTGGGCGGTCTGGATTCAGAGCCTGGCTCCATTACTCAGTATTTCCCATCTTACCTCCAACATGAGGATACTAAAGGACCTACACCTCACAGGGTTTATGAAGATGACAAGCCCCTGGGCAAGGCAAACAGTAAATGAGAGGTATTATTCTTATCATCTAACAAATGAAGGCCATTTTTCTTTTCTTTTCTTTTCTTTTCTTTCTTTTCTTTTCTTCTTTCCTTTTCTTTTTTTTTTGCTTTGTTTTCTTTTTCTTTTTTCTTTTTTTCTTTTGCAGTACTGAGGGGCTGAACCCAGGGCCTCATGCCTACTTTTTGCATGCGCTCTACCACTTAGCTGCACCCTCAGCACCTTTTTTATTTTTGATCTTGATACAGGGTCTCACTAAAGCAGGCTGTCTCTGCCTCAAACCTGCACTCTTCTTACCTCTGCCTCCTGAGTCACTGGGATGACAGGCAGGCACTACTGAGCCTGGCTTGAAGGCCATTATTCATGTTTTTTTTTTTTTTTGAGGTAGGTTATTGTTATGTAAACCATGCTGGCCTTAAACTCATGATCCTCCTGCCTCAGTTTCCTGAGTGCTAGGATTACAGGCATGTGTCACCATGCCCAGCTGAAGGCCTTTATTTATTTATTTATTTACTTATTTATTTATTTAATATTACTGGGGGAGGGAGGGCTGAACCCAGGGCCTTGTGCATACTTTGCTTTACCACAGACCTGCAACTCCAGTCCCTTTTTTATTTTTTATCTTTAAAAAGAGTCTCACTAACTTACACAGGCTGCCTCTGGTCTCAAACTTCAATCTTCCTGCCTCCGCATCCCAAGTAGCTGGGATTACTGGCATGTCCCACCACACCTGTCAAGGTCATCATTCTTAACATCTAAATTGATTAAAAAAATTTAAAAAAGAAGTACTGAATACCTCCTATGCAACATGCACAGTGCTAGATGCTGGAGAATAGGAAGACTTAGGAGGGGATGAGAACATGTGTGCACCCTCACCCATACTCACACGAAGGAGTATGAGGCTGCAGGATGTGGTTATGTGATACAAGACACAAGCCAAGGCACAGAGGAGTGGGGGAAGACTTCATTCCAGTATCAGGAAAGACTTAATGGAGATAGCATGAACTTAGAAAATAACAGAGTTTCAATAAACAGAGAAGGAAGGGAATTTTGGATGGCTTGATACTATGAGAAAAGATCTAGAGTAGTCAAGTGGAAGAGGTATTGGGAATACATGTAACACACAGAAGTTAACTCATAATAAGCTGGGCGAGGTGGCGCATGCCTGTAATTCCAGTGGCTCTGGAGGCAGAAGCAGGAGGATCACAAGTTCGAGACTAGAGGCAGTCTGCGTAACTTAGAGAGACCCTGTCTCAAAAAAAGTAAAAAAATGGGCTAGGGGTGCAGCTCAGTGGACCAGCACTTGCAGAGCATGCAAGTGCAAGGCTCTGGGTTCAACCCCCAGTACTGCCAAAAAAAAAAAAAAAAAAAATTAACTCATAATGGATAAAAGGCCTAAAAATACCAATAGCTAATAGCTAGAAGAAAATGCAGGTGTAAAGACCTTGCGTTAGATACCATTTTGATTAAAAATTACCAGTGTTTCTTAGATCTATGAGTTGACAGAGTTGAGGTATATTTGCCAGGAGGTAGGTGTCAAGTATGAGCAGACTTCATGCTATCTAGTGAGAGAATGAAACAGTTCCTATATTTAAGATTCAAGAAAGAAAGCACTAATGTGTCCTGGCCAGCATAATGATACTGTTCAATAATTTCCACATTCGATTTGATGCCCTTTCATGGGAATAGGTACAAATATGGATCTCTTTAGGAGAGGGCAAACAGAAGGTGGATTAGGGCAAAGTTTGGAGCACAGTTTCCTAAAGTGAGGTCTGATGCTCAGCAGCTCCCAGCTACCTGATCTGCCCTTGACTTAACAACCCTTAGTTTTGGGTAGAGTGTGGAAGGCGTTTTATTTTTCAACTTCCCTTATTTTATGGGGAATCATCTAAAACCTACTTCTTAGGAGTCCTTGTTGTTGTTGTTAGGTGCCGTCGAGTCGGTATCCGACTCATAGCGACCCTCTGTACCACAGGGGAAACACTATTGTCAGTGCTTCTCTGCTGTTCATCGGGTTTTCAATGGCAGATTGACTTTGGGAGGGGGTTGCCAGGTCCTTCTCCCAAGCCTACAGCTTCTGGTATTCCCAGGCGGTCTCCCATCCAGGTACTAACCAGGCCCGACCCTGCTTAGCTTCCAAGATCTGACAGGATCAGATGCCACAGAGCTACAGCTGTAGGCTTAGGAGTCCTTAGGAACCTTCAAAGTTGGAGAACATTTGGCTCAGGGAATAGATACATTGACAAGTTGGGAGAAGGAGAGGCAGCTGAAAGTGGGGGATTTTGGCTTCTTTCAGAATATAAAATAGAGAACTTTTTTGTTTTTTATGGGCCTTGTCTTCAGTCCTTAGGAAATCTCTTCCTATGCTATTTCAACTAAGGGCGTCTAAGTAAATTCTCAGGAGTATTCCTTCATGGGAAAAGCGCTAAGGCACACTCCCTTCCAATGAAGAACTAGGTACTTTCCTCTTTACACAAAGAAGCTATAAGATGTAGATATGATTCCCTTACTATTATAATAGCCATGCCTGCTACTTTATCATAGATGAAGTAAGACAAGAAAATATTTAAAACATTTTTTAAAATTTGAGTGTCAATATTTTGCTGCTTATAAATTTCATGGCATTTTTATACAAGGAATAAAAAATTTTCATACATTGAAGTTGAGCACTGTGGCACACACCTGTAACCCCTGGAGAATGAGGCAAGAGGATCATGAGTTTGAGGCAGTCTGTACAACTTAGAGATACCCTGTTTCAAAAAGGAAAAAAAAAAAGTAAAATAAAATAAAGGGGCTGGGGTGCAGCTCAGTGGTGGAGCACTTGCCTAGCATGTGTGAGGCCCTGGGTTCAACCTGCTAGTGCTGAAAAACAAATATATATGAGAAAAAGGAACAAAGAAGATAATGTAAAACCCTTAACAGAGTTAAAGATACCCATTTCTTCCTCATATTTTGTGAGCATGCTAGTGTAGATAGAACACTGGTGGAATGCTCATGGAGTTATGAACAATTTCGCGAAGAATCTACTTCTATCCTTGGGGACAAAGGGTTAATTTTCACTTAAAAACATCCAGACCAACTAACAATTTGTAGGAAATTTGAAGGGCAAAAGATGGGAAATGACATCACAGAGCCAGGTGCCATGGCTCATGGATGTAATCCCAGTGACACGGGAGGTTATTCCTTAACCTTATTTTCTGGAGACACACCCCAAAATATTTTCAGATAAACTTAGGTAATGTTATGATTAAAAACAACCCCTGGGGTGCAGCCTTGATGAAACAGGGTCATGTATGAGTTTAGAATCATTGAAACTGGATGATAGATACGTGAGGGGTCAGTGTGATAGTCTTCCTATTTTTTTTTTTTTTGGTAGTACTTTGGCGTTGTGCACAGGGCCTCACACATACTTCAAAGGTGTTCTACCAATGAGCTGCACCCTCAGCCCATTTTTTGTTTTTTATACTGCATTGGCATCTTGTTAAGTTATATAGGCTGCCTCTGGCCTCGAACTTGAGATCCTCCCACATCTGCCTCCCAAATTGCTGGGATTATAGATGTGCACCACTGTGCCTGGTATTAGTCTTCCTACTTTTGCATTTGTTTGCGTCTCTCCCTAAACATCCCCCTCCCCATAAAGATGGATGTCAGTACTAACTCTTGACTTTGAATTGAAATGTAGCCAATGAAAACAGAATGTACATATAGCTGGGCACTGTGGCACATGCCTTAATCCCAGAGACTTGGGAGACTGAAACTGGAGGATAGTGAGTCTGAGGCCAGAGGCAGCCTGCACAACTTAGCATGACTGTATCTCAAAATTAAAAAATAAAAAGGGGCTAGAGGTACAACTCAGTGGTAGAGCGCTTGCCTAATGAAGCCCTGGGTTTAACTCTTACTTCCATTAAAAAAAAAAAAAAAAAAAAGGAATGTACATACCATACCCTCCCTACAGACAGCTCACAAGTAGTTCTAACAGGGAAATAAAGGCAACAAATTAATATGAACGGAAAAAACAGAATGCTCTGACATGCTGCTTTCCTGGCAGGTATGGGCTGAAAGGTTCTTACATTTCTGTGTATGGGTGGAAAGGAAGTTGTAAGGAGTACTCTTTGGAGCTCTGCAGTCTGATGTGTGTGTGGACACAGTTAACACTCTGTGCCATATGTAGGAATGCTGACTGAGCTCAATCAATGAGAGCTGAAGGAAAGTAACAGGTACTCACCAGCACTGCATTCCTGGGCTACTAGGTTAAGAACTTCCACAGCTGCTGGACACTGCTGTATGAATTCTTCACAAAATAAGCTGTCTTCTAAAAGCTGGGCCATGACCAGGCATGCTCTTAATATTAAAAGATTTATAATATTTCAAAGTCATCAATGCTCATTCTCTAAAAAGTCAACTGTGAAAAACATTTTAATCAATTTTGTTCTGGAATTTACACTCCCTATTCAGACCTGACTTGATGGCACCTAAAAACAATGACAATTTTTGTAAGCTGGATTGGCTTGGAAATACACAGTCCTCCATATCCGTGAGTGTCTTACACTCATGGATTCAACCAAGCACAGCTCAAAAGTATTTGGGCATCTGAACTGAATATGTACAAACAATTTTATTTTTGGGGGGGCATTATCCCCTAAACAACACAGCATAAAAACTACTTATATAGCATTTACATCGAGAGATGACAAAGTGTACAGGAGGATGTTTGCAGGTTCTATGAGAACACTATACCATTTTATATACGGGACTTGAACATCAGCAGATTTAGGTATTTAAAAGGGGTTCCTGGAACCCATCTCCCCCAGTTACCAAGGGTGACAGTATAAGGAACTTTTCTTACACAGTAACTGCTGACTGCATAGACAATCTCCAGGAAATGGAGATGCAAGGGCCAGGTGATAGATCTTAAGAGCTTTTCCTACACTGTGTTGTACGGGCAGTAATGAAGCTCCAGAAGCAAGAGGAATCCCAAAGCTGGGGAAATCTGTATGCTGATTTCTTTCACTTCTATTTTATAAGTCTCTGGGAAGTTCTATTGTCAAAAGAGAAACTTGTTACTTCTGTAATCATAAATGTATTTGCAGGAAGATACCAACACTTTTCTTGCCATTGGTTTGGAATGTGATGGACCAGACACATATAAAGGTGGCCAGAACCATCTTAAAAAGTGGCAGACTTATTCCTGTGATAGGAATAAAGTTCTTGAGCTGGGCATGGTGGCACACACCTGGAATCCCAGCTGATTCAGGAGGCAGAGGTAAGAGGATCGTGAATTTGAGGCCAGAGGCAGCCTGCACAACTTTGAAAGACCCAGTCTCCAAATAAAAGATAAAGGTGCCTGCTGAAGGTGCAGGTAAGTGGTAGAGTGCTTGTAAAGTATGCACAAGGCCCAGGGTTTAGACCCTGAGGACCACACACACACACACACACACACACACACACACACACACACACACACACAAAGACCACAAAGTTCTTTTAGCAGAGCAAACCAGTGGAGCCTCACATATGTGTTACACATGTCACATTTCCATTGTTTTCTTTTCTTGAGTGAATAGCTCAATACTACTTCAAAGTGCACAGACTGGGGAGCACAACTTTACTGGGGTAAAGAGGGGCTGGGGTGCCCCTCACAGGTGGAGTGCTTGACCAGTATGCATGAGGCCCTGGGTTACATCCCCAACACCACAAAAAAACAAAAACAAAAACTAAAACCTGTGCTAAACAGACTGCAGGACAAAGGTCCCTATTACTCAGTTGGCATGAGCTGAGGATGGAAGGGCCTATCCTGCACACTTGCCTCTGTCACTGCCCACTTCAACAGGGCAGGTGATCTGGGGAGAGTGCTCACCTTGTTCTTATTTCAGCCAGGAGGCGGACGACTGCCATTACAGGTGCAGAGCCATCTCCTGTGGCGGGAAGTGAAGTGTGGATAGAGAGACTTCCCTCCTGGGGGAGCAGCATGGACTGGACTGCCTGCACGACCTTCTCAGTAATGGACAGCTTATGAAGAGGGAGGGCCTGATGGCGGGGCAAAAGTTATAGTCAGGTGGTAGTTTAAAGGAAACAAGTGTGGTATTAATATCTAGAATTGATTCTCAAATTTTCAGTGGAATAAAATATCACAGAAAATTACAAACCAGATCAAATTAATCAAAAATACAATATACTATGGAATATTCAAAGAAATGAATTTTGTCATCTAGAAAAGTTTCATACAAATGTTACTATTAAATAGTTACAACCAATGTATAAATATACAGCAAAAATGAAATTTATGATATCCAAGTCTTTACGCTTCTCTACTGTGCATGCGCTCATTAATCACTGTAGTGCAGTTACCATTTGCAATGGCATTTTATGAAGCATTTAAAACCACCTTACCTCTGATCTTGGAACACAAAGTCTAGACAATGGAATAGTCAATGTGTCAGATGCTTGTGAAGTCTTTCGACAGTCTGTGGGTGGGAATCTGACTGTAGCTATTCCTTCCTGTTCATTGATAGACGCCACCACTCCGATGCTCCCTGATATTCCTCTACCTAACACCTGTAGACAGAGATGTGTTAGCACCACCCTATGGTGACAAGTAGAAAGAGTCCATTGACAGCTGACAGTATCTGTGCTACAGTAATCATTTACTCTAAGGCGGACACCTATCCCAGGACATGAAATAAAATAATAGGCCTATAACCTTAGGGCACGGAGATCACAACCTGCTGTCATTGCAGACTTTCAATTCTAAAATATCACCAACATTAATGGTATTATAGGACACAAGTATTACAGTGATCATTATATAGATTAGTATTTAAATACTGCATAGCACAGTGTGAATTAGAATTCACAGGTTTCTCAGATTCATTATTTAGCCTGAAGAAACAAGGTATTGTTGTCCAACGGATTGGATGATACTTGTCTTAAGATAATCCATAAATCAATGGATGCTTATATATTGGGGAAGCAATGACTTGGGAAAATGGGGGTCGGTTACCTGAACCTCAGATCCTATCTTGATTGTCTCTTTAAAGCCTCCAAGTGCACATAGTGCAGCAACAGCCTGGCGTGCAATTCTCTGAAGTTTGGCAAGTTTTCTGCCACTGCTGCTCCCATTTTCCAGAATGCTTTCTGCATATTTCCCCAATTGCGGAATGTACATCAATGCACAAGACAGAACCTAAGTATGAGAAGCAGCCCAGGTACCAGGAGTTAAAAGTGTGGTTTGTTTTGATACCAAGGATAATGAAATGTCTATGGCAGTGCTTGTGTCCCTGATACTGAAGGGACACTAGATATGAGAGGGACCAAAAACTATCAGGTGTGGCCAGTGACCTTTTGGCCATATGTGTCTTATGTAATCAGGCAAAACTGGAAATACACAACCTCAAAATATGGAAGAACCAAACATTATTTTACTAAAATTGCTAAAGTAAAATAATCATTTATCTGAGAGAAAACCATCTTAGCCCACTGTCTACATTATAATATCAGTTATCTTTGTTGTTGTTGTTGTGTCTGACACATGGAGTTGCGTCTGACACATAGGTGACCCTCATAGGGTTTTCAATGGCTGATTATTTCAGGATTGTTTTGGGAGTGGACTGACACATCCTTTTCCCATTTTTGTGGTGCTGGGGATCAAACCTGGGTCCTCAGAGAGTGTAGAGCAGCCCCTTACCAACTGAGCTAACCCCAGCCCTCAATTATCTTTAGGACATGTTATAAGGTGTTCACTTGGAGAGTAACTGTGGAAAGGGAAATGACTGAAGAGCTCTGGTGTGGGGCAATAGGACTACTGTTGTCATGATAAATTACTCACTGGCAGAGCATGCAGGCACTGTAGGCATCCAGAGGCCACCCTAGGACTTTGTGAGTACATTGAATGCATCCAATAAACCAAGGGTATGTGACCTCCTAATGTCAACACCAGTCTAATGCAAGCAAGAAGAAAAAGCAGGGACTGTTGTTCTCTAAGAACACTGTCCTGACTTCTCTGAAATCAGAACCAGCAACGACAGGAGACACAGATGAACAGATTTGGAATGACTCAGTTGAAGCAAAGTCCAAGGGGAAAATCGTCCACAGTTTTATCTGGCTAACCTGGGAAATCTCTTTGCTAACATGTCCCTTGCTGTGTGTGCTTCTACTGCCGGTATAGAGCATTACCTTCTTATTTCCTCAGTTATGCAGCAACCCCGTACTTGCCTTTTCTGCCGTTGTGGTCCAGATTTGAGCAGCGTTTGACTCAGGCGCCATGAGCAAGCTATGTAGTAAGGCAATCACTTCTGCAGCCATGCTGTTGGCCACGTGTCCACTGATGAAGGGCCGGATGGGATCAGTCCTAAAAGTGTCAACATAGAACACCATTGGTGCTTGGTGATGGTGAAAAGTACAGATTTCAGTGTTGGTGTCAGAGGGAAATATTTTCTATCTATGCAAGAAAAGGTAGATTTTGTTGACTGAGAAAATGACATGCTAAATCAACACTGGGAAGAAAATAACTTCATTCATCCTCCATGGCTCTGAAGAAGCCTCAGTGCTTCAGGTTAAAGGCAACCTGTATCCCCCAAGAGCCACTATGAACAGTACAGCCCCCAAGATAGCGCTAGGAGGCCCAGGGGCTTTGGGGTATGGTTGGGAGAGGTTCTTAGATCACTGGGGCTGCTGCACAAGCCTGAGCATAGTTCCATCCACTGTTACCCATCATGATGTGACCGCCAAGAAATGGCCCAATGCCAGCACCAGCACTATGCCCTGAATCTCCACAACTGGGAGCTCAAAGTCTCTTCTCATATTAAGTTAGCTGTGTTGAGTACTTCATTATAGTAATGCAAAGCTGAACTTGGGAACAAAGGACTTCACATTTTTTTACCACACAGGCCACGAGAATCAAAGAAAAGACATGGTGCTGCATTTACATCTTGCTTCTGGGTGCTACACACCTTGAATGAACATCTCTGAGCCAATAGTCACCCAGCCCTTCTACTCCGAGAAATAAATGTGTAAGTTTAATTGGGATAGTGAGGAAGTGCTACTTGAAAGAAAGAAAAGTAGTAAGACTGGAGCTTATTAAGGTTCAGGGGAACCACTTGGCTGTAAATGTCCACTCAGCTGGAAGCACTCACTATGCTTCCTTGACAAGCTCAGGCCTTGGATGGCCTGACTCCCTGAAGTGGTTCCACACTCCTCTTTGAGAGCAACTTCTACAACCGGTGAGTATTTTTGACCTCAACTCATTTTCCATAGGTTAAGAGGATGGTAAAAAAAAAAAAAAAAAGAAAAATGAAAACCCTAAGATCAAGCCTATTTTGTAGTCAATTTGAGAAGAATGTGGACAGGTAGTTCCGTCTGAGAAGAATGTGGAAGGAAGGTTTACCGGGCAAGTTCAGAGTTCCTCTCTCGGCAGATGGAGGTTTGGGCAGTTTTCTTTTTGTCACCTGTGGACAATCCACTCACAGTCTCTGCTGTTAGAGATTCCACCGGTGGCCCAACACTGACAATAAGCCCTGACTGTGCCCACTTGGTTGCTTTCCGAAGGGCAGCAGCAGCCTCTTCTGTAATGACTTCACAACAGCCACCCTAGGGACAGTTTGAATATATTTAGGTTTTGTCTCATTTCCCTCTTGCTAGTGCTATGCTCTTTCAAATCTCTTCTCCCCAGCTACCAAAACAATTCAGGTTCACTGTTAAACAATTCAAACATAAAATATTATATGTAGAATGTTAAATTTCTTTCTTTCTTTCTTTCTTTCTTTTTTTATTTTTTTTTTTTTTTGCAGTACTAGGGGTTGAACCCAGGGCCTCACACTTGCATGCTCTGCAAGTGCTGGACCACTGAGCTGCACCCCCAGCCCATTTTTCACTTTTTTTGAGACAAGGTCTCACTAAGTTACACAGACTGCCTCTGGTCTTGAACTTGCGATCCTCCTGCCTCCGCCTCCCAAACCGCTGGGATTATAGGCGTGTGCCACCATGCCCGGCTTTAGAATGTTAAATTTCTGTGAACCCATTTGGAGATCATTGTGAGTCCTCTAGATTTTTCCCATGCATATCTGCCTTGCATAATTATGGGGCTATATACACAGGCTATACACATAATTAGGCTATACACATAGGAGAAGGACCTGGCAATCTACTCCTCAAATAACCCAACATTGAAAACCCTATGAATTACAGAGAAGCACTGACAGTAGTGCTGGGCATGACATAGTGTCAGAGAGTATTTCGTTCTGTTGTACATAATTGTTATTGTTAGGTGCTGCCAAGTTAGGTCCAAAGGTGCTGTTAGGTACTGTTAGGTATTTTTGGGTCCTGACTTGGCAGCACCTAACAAGAACAACTATACACACACCTTTACACAATATGCTTTTATAGTATTGGGGGTTGAACCCAAGGCCTCCTCCCCAACTGTTCTAACTACCCACCTTCACCCCTGGTCCATTTTAAAATTGTTATTATTTTGAGATAGGCTCTCCCTAAATTGCACAGGCTACTTCTGGCCTCAAACTCTTGATCCTCCTTCCTTAGCCCCCCCCAGGTATTGGGATTATCATAGTGCACTATGGTGTCTGGCCCCACAATTTCCTTTTATCAGTTGTCAATTTTTCAGATAGTTTTTTATAATTGCATTATATTTCATTATACAAATGAATTTCTTTAACCAATCTCCTATTTATGGGTACATGGATTCTATTTTGTTTTTTAAACAAAAACTGTGAAGAACATGTTGTGTGTTTATCTCTGGATACCTGGGAAGTTTATTTACCCTAACCCTGACAACAATGGGTATCATCAATCTTGTTTGACATTACCTGTCTCACAGGCAAAAAATGATGTATCACTATTGTTTTTATTCCTTTGCTTTAATTATTTGTGACTCTAGACATTTTTATTTGTTTATGAACTATTTGTCTATGATGCATAAATGTGTATTATTCTCTTAGCAACATTTCACCTCTTTCCTGTTTCAAAACTATTTTTAAGCGCCGGGCATGGTGGCGCACGCCTGTAATCCCAGTGGCTTGGGAGGTGGAGGCAGAAGGATCACAAGTTTGAGACCAGAGGCAGTCGGCGTAATTTAGCGATACCCTGTTTCAAAAAAGTAAAAAATGGGCTCGGGGTGCAGCTCAGTGGTCCAGCACTTGCAGAGCATGCAGGCACAAGGCCTTGGGTCCAACCCTCAGTACCACACACACACAAAACAAAAACAAAAACAAAAACAAAAAAAAACTATTTTAAGCTATAAAACTTTCTTAAGAGCAAGAAAATGTAGGTACAACAAGTTTTCTATTATTATTGTTATTTTTGTTTCTGGTTTTGAGACGGGGCCTTATTATATTGTCCAGGCTGACTCAAACTTTCTCTTTTCTTTTCTATCCTTTTTTTTTTTTTCCCTGAGGTACTTGGGAGGTGAACCATGGGCTTTGCATATACTCTGCAAGTGCTCTACTACTGGGCTGCACACCCAGCCAAATTTTTATCTTTCATTTTGAGTCAGGATCTTACTAAGTTATGCAGGTTGCCTCTGCCCTTAAACTTGTGATCCTCCTGCTTAAGGCTCCTGGGTGCTGGGATTATAGGCATGAGCCATCGTGCCCAGAACTGACTTAAAACTTTTGATCCTCCCACCATAGCCTTTCAAGTAGGTGTAACTATAGGCTTGTAGCACCACATCCAGCTGAGCTTTTTTTTTTTTTTTTTTTTTTTT